>JANSMH010000019.1:0-170771 GCA_029299595.1 Grosmannia serpens
GGGCGGAGGGGCGGGGGGGGGGGGGGGGGGGTGGGGGGGGTGTCGGGGGGGGGGGGGGGGGGGGGGGGGGGGGGGGGGGGGGGGGGGGGGGGGGGGGGGGGGGGGGGGGTCAAGGCAGCAGGGCAGATTGCTTACGTCGTAAAGATCCATCAGCACCGGGCTGTCAGGGCCCTCGTCCTCCAGGAGCTTCTCGGCCAGCTTGTCCAGCCGCTCCAGCTCGTTCTGTGCCTCCTTCACGACCCACTCCAGCGCGCCCAGCTCCGTCGGCGGGGCACCCTCGTTCAGCAGGTAGATGTCGACGTGCTCGGGGATGGGGAACTCGCGCTTGTCGATGGCCTTCATCAGCGTAGACTTGCCGCAGCCGTTCTCGCCCAGCAGGCCGTAGCGCCGGCCGTACGTCAGCTCCAGCGTCGAGTCCTGGATCAGCACGCGGCCGTGGAACACGAGGCTGACACTGGTGATCTTGACGTCGCGGCTCGTCGGCGTCGAGGACAGGACGCCCGTCGTGACGCGGTCCGAGAGGCCGTGCTTGTCCATCTGAGCGGCCAGCCGCTTGACCTCCTCGTCCCGGTTCGATGAGTCGGCCTCGACCTCAATGGGGTTTCCATTTCCGTCGAGTTCCACTTCGGCTTCGGCTGCTGCCGTCTTCTTGGACCCGGCCTTGGGCTTCTTTTCCTTGCCCGCAGCGGCCTTCTTCGCGAGTCTCTTTTCCTTGGATGAGGAAATCATGGCGACGTATGTTCGGGCGACGGCGGGGTAAAGGAATGGAACCGTCGCTTCAGTCCAGGTGGAGGGGAAAGAAGAAGAGGAAGCGGTAGGGTAGTGACGGCTGCTGCAAGGGAAAACACAACAAGCCCGGAAAAGAGAGATAGCACAAGAAAAAGAAAGGAGAAGAAGGAGGAGTCTGCGGCGGGGTTTTTCCCTCCAATTTTTTTTTGTTAGTGAAATTTTGGGCTGTGGCGGGGTTGCACAGTACCCCGTCAATTAAAAAGTTTTTGGGGCCGATAAGGCGATAAAAACTCTGTCTGGTGGCGATTAGGCATCAAGGGCAGCGTCCAGTTGGTTCATTGTCGGTCCTGCACGCATCGACGCCATTTAACCCTGACTGCACACAATCCTGTTCCGGATGCGACAAAACTCTGTCAATATCCCCAACGGTTGAGATATCCCTGGAAAGGGCGCCGTACTGACAGTCGCATCTTACAATATGCTTGATAATTTTACCTTGCTGCCATCTTGGCGTTGCAGTCACGTGACTCAACTTTACAGTGTATGGATACTGTGGTCTTTGTTCTGGGATACGAATGCATTGGGTATCGTAATGGCAGTCGCAGAAGTATACTGCTGCTGCTGAAAGTATTATCGAGTGAAAATTCTGCTTCGAATTAGATTCAGCCTACGGAACAAAATATATGTGATTGGTAGTCCATATTTCATAGTTCGAGTCCGCCTGTGTACATGTGCTCCGTTTGAAAGCGACTCGGGCATTCTTCCAAGGATTTAGCGGAGTCCTTTTCCGTACAAACAATGAAATCGAGGCAGGTTTCGAGTCGTGGGCGTTGACGGTTGGTTCCATTGTGGAAGCAGGCATCCACAAACGATGTCAGCTGTGCTCTCTAGCATACTTTATGCCGTTCCAATAGAATTATCCCGATTACAGTAAGCCTTTGGAATCAGAAGGAGCTGTAACAGGGCGCCGCAAGAATCTGTTACAGCTCCTTTAGGAGAATCAGCACCTCAAGCTTGGTCACAGATTCTCACAATGCAATAAGATTACATCTGTATCTACGTTTCTCTTACCTGTGGTCCGTATTAGTAGAGATCTGCAAGAACATGAACCTTGCGGATTAATCGAGTAATGTAGAAGAAGAGCCGAGACTGTCTCTTCATTCAAGTGCTTGTCAACTGGAACACTCGAGTGCTTCTATAATTAGCTTCCTGCAGCGTAAGATATGCCGTGTCACCGTAAGCTTCTGTCATCTCTTTGGCTGGCTTGTTGATCTGGCAATGTGTAAGATTGTGATACCCAGTGCCGCGCCCAGGTGACGTACAGCAGCAGTTGAACACCGACGAAGGAATGGATTACACCGGGCCTATAACCTGTTCTTTTTTTATCTATAGGTTTTTATTGGGCGATGGTCCCTCTGCACGGATGCATTTAAGGACTGATGGCCAGCAAGAAACTGCCTTTGCTTTCTTTTTTGTGTTGTTCTGTCTTGAGGGCTATTTGCAATGAAGCATCATCTTATCTTTTTGGCCTCGGCCGCTCTTAGCCAAGCTGCCGCATTTTCCAGAGGCGTGGCCGACACGGGGCTTCAAGTGAACCCAAGAGACGGCTCTTCGCTTTGCCTTGATCCTGCACTGATCCAGACGGCAAGCAATCGGACGGGCCAGGAGAACGGCACCATTGGCGTGGTTCCGGGCCAGGAACCATCAGAAACGTGAGCACGCATATGCCCGTTGAGAAGAAGGTCGATGGTGGCTGGCTGACCAGAGCCATAGCGACAATGCCAACTTTATCAGCTTCTGCGCCGGTCGCCAGCTCACCAACGGCCAGCAGGTATTGACCGGGTCGTGCAACGGCATTCCAATGGGCCGCATTCCGGCCCAAGACCACATGGTGGCGACGCTGATCACGGCCCCGGAGACGGGAGAGCGGCTGCCCGAGTACACAACCTTTAATATCACCATCCACACGCTGAACCTGGCCGCAGGTCACTTTGCGAATCCGCTGACGAGCTACTTCACGGCGCCGCAAGATCTGGATGACAGCGGCAACATCTTCGGCCATTGTCACGTTACCGTGCAGGAGCTTCCGTCACGGCGGCACAAAAAGGACAAGGCTTCTGCCCTGATCCCTGACCCCAGCACGTTTGCCTTTTTCAAGGGCATTTCCGACGCTGGCGACGGCCACGGCCGGCTGCAGGCAACGGTGGCAGGTGGTCTACCGGCAGGTCACTATCGGGTATGCACAATGATCGCGGCACGCAACCACCAGCCGGTGGTGATGCCAGTTGCTCAGCGTGGGGCGCAGGACGACTGCGTGCGGTTCCAGGTCATCACTGAGGACGGGGATCTGTACCCATAGGACAGCAGAACCAGAGTCAGGGCTTGTTTTGGGGTGATTCCATGGGGTGGAAAGCAGCCCAACTCCATGCATCTTCAATTCCATCTCGTCACCAGGCTATGCCATGTACAGGTGCCCCAGCGCTCGTGTTAGCCCTGGCTGCTATATCAAAGTCACATTCTGGAACTCGATACCGCCCCAGAGAATCAGCGCCTCGTCCACAGTGTCTGCCCAATTCGTAAAGGTCCCTATCCGTTTCCAAGTGTCGTTGCGGCCATCGCAGGGTAGAACCAGCAGACCTCTGTCGTACTGCCGCGTGCATGCACTTCGAATGCTGTACATTTTTCCGGACTGAAGCCACACCAGTTGGAGCTGGTGCTCTCTCTCCTCGTTCGTCAGATGATATGTGCATGTCTCGTCAACAACAAGAGGCCTAGGTGCGGCCAAAAAGGGACCGGAGACTGGTGCTATCTTTGCACGGAGCGTGATAGTGCCGTCGAGAACGTGACCAAAGGGGGCGTCGACGTGAGCAAGATGCATTGAGTGCCCGACTAAACTGGCCTCTGCAGTAATGACGTCTTGGTTCTTCGTCTGCTTGCTAACCCCGCAGATGATCTGTCCAGGCCTATGGTCGAGAACGGAAATCCAGGACCAACCAGGCTGGTGGTATTGGTCCAGGGAGAGTCTGTTTTCTGGTACTATTGTCGCCTGCCACATTAGGTCATCGATTATCTGATTCTTCCAGAGACCAGCGAGATAGACGCCGTCATTTTTGGACGAAGAAGAAGATAAATGAGAGGAAAGGGCCATGTGCCGTTTGGCAAGCCCGGCAATGGCGGGAAGACGGTCCTCCTTGATGGTAAAGTGCCGGAAGCAATAGTCGGATATGAGCTCATGCCACGTGGATACGCCATCCCTTCCACGTCCTTCCTTCTTGTGGTTATCGACAAACAGCTCCTCAAAGTTAGCATCGGCAGTCGTCCAGGCATCACATGCAAAGCGACTTGTAGACTCGATGCACGTGAGTGAGATTCCGGCCGCTCCACAGCATTCAAGCCGACGTGAGGATAGATACCGCTCCTGGAATGTCCAACCACGACTGTCGAGGGGCGCAGCCGTGTTTTTGGTGTGAGATAGGGCGACGTGGACAACGGAAGCCTGTCCTTGGTCTTCTCCGGTCGGTGTGCTGCGAGTCAGAAGAGGTACAACAGCAACCTCGTCTAGGCAGTTTAGAATGCCATCATCGGCAGCCCGAGATAGTCCTGAAGCGAACAAGACCAGGGTGGCATTGGAATACACGTCGCCCATATTTTCAATTTCGCGTGCCTTTGCTTCACGATCGTCTTGAGTGATGCACAGCGCGTCCACCCAGAGATACGGAATTCCGAGCTGTGCAGTAATAAGGACAGCATCCGCGATAGAGCGAGGAAGGTGTGCTACCGCAATTCCGCGTTGCTGGTGTGCGTTGCGATTTGCCTTTGTCGTTACCGTCTTCTGCGGGCCACCCCAGCAGTAACTCAGGGCCACGTAGTCGCGCCGTTCGTTGTTGAAAGAGTCATGGAGGCGCACAGTCCCATCGCTGGTGCAGGTGCTCACATCCAGTACAGTTGTCGGAAGCGACGGCGTGCCTTTGCCTTGACACTGAGAATGGTGCTGTTGGCATTCGCTTACCATGTCAAGGATGGGGCGCGTAAAGGCTGCTTCTTTCCAAAAGTCGGTTGAGAGGCTGAATCCATCCAGTAGCTCAAAATGGGCCGGGATCCCTAGAAGGTACAGTTAAACGTATACACAATGATGCAGAGCAGCGTTTTGTCTCACATTGTGTGCTGGGCAAATTCAGGTTGAGCATGTTCTGCACGGGCTCTGCAAGATGTCTGGTCAGCGGCAGTGCCGACGGATGGACGTCGAAGAAGCGTGTCTGACCTGGGACACGGTAAAACCTTAGAAATGTTGAAGTCGTAGATGGTTCGTCTCCGCTGGCACCACTGAAGAGGAGAGTGACGTCGAGACCGGAAAGCGGAGTATCCCAAGGGACGGGAAACTCCATGCTGCCGTCCAAAGGTAAGAAGTAATCGATATCAAGCCATATCTCACCCGTGTTCGCATAATTTGATATGCAGGTTCCCTTTGTATAGAGCTCCATGGAGAGCTGAATAGCAAGAGCCTTGACGATTAGAGAGCAGAGAGCACATCTGGCCTTGCCGATCAGCTCAGAGAGTGGCCCATAGTACACGCCCTTGCCACTATCTGACACAGCAGAAAAGCGTTGCAGGCTTTCTTTGGTTGCAAAGAGATTCCGACACTTGCTGCAGAGATGGGTCGCGTCCTTGGGACCCGCCATTTAATTGCTGCTATTTAGACAAGGCAAGCGTTGCGAGGATTGTTTTTGAGGGGAGAAAACACACTCATGGAGGGGTTCAAGAACTGCTACAAAAGGGCATCCACGGCTAACCGCCGCCCCAGCAGCACGCAAGGCTGTGCATCAAAACTGGTGTGGGCTCAGCTGTGGTTGGACGATCACGAAATGCCTTGGCCACTCAAATAATCACTGTTGCTATCAAACACGTGAGATTGGCGCAGTCAGGTGAGCCTTACTCTCAATGCTTACATTTTGGTAGTAGCCGCCGAATATGGATAGGAAGCCACCTCCAAGCTTATGGGCACCTGCACCTGTATCGAACTTGCCACGGCGTGCGTTAGGTTGATGTCGACATGCACAATAGAAATGAAAGATGCTCCACTTACAAGTGGCCAAATTCCCGTTCCCGATACGGCAGTGGCTTCACCCTTGAGACAGTGAGGAGAGGTCGAGTCCTATTTGGGATGTCGCTACAGAACAATCAAAGGCTGGGTTCCAGGAGCTTGCTAGGACACGTCTTGTTTTCTGCCAATCGTGGCTTCTTTATGTGCCGTCGTAGCTTTTCATACACTTTCCCATCGCGACTTCCTTGTATGCCTACCCATCGCTTCCTTACGCGCCTCGGCTTTCTTATGTACTTGCCCATCGCAGCTTCCTTGTATGCATGCCTGTCGTGGCTTCCTTATATACTTACTTGTTGTAGTTTCTTTACTCACTTTCCCGTCGTAGTTTCTCTGTTTTCTGTAATAACTTCCTTACGTTCCTGTCGTGGCTTCCTTGTACGCTTGCGTATCATCTATAGCTCCTATCTTTGATGCGTTGAAGATGACAACCTCTCTCTTGTCAATTCGTTTGGCAAGACTCCTGCCGAAGCCCTGGCTCGAGAACGGATGCAGGCGATATCCAGTCAATTCCGGGCAGTTTGATTGATGACACCCTACCGTCCAGGGGGTGGCGGTTTCGGCCGTTCCCCAGCGATCAGCTCGCACCTTACCGTGGTGCTGGGGTTCAGTAGCCTTTGTATCAAGAAGCCAAGACGAGCTTGTTGTACTACTATGTAATGTAGAAGTGCATGTCAAAGAACTTCTGTTTGTTGGGAGCTAAGGCATTAGCATGGTTTCTTGATAGTTTGTCAAAGTGCGAAACTGAGCCACAAGAATAGTTGTTGAAGAGATTACTCTGCTTCTTCATGTAGGTCACCGTGCAGCAATCTATATCCTTCATGCCATTCAAACCCCTGATTTGTGCTCAGCCACTCCCCTTCTAACTCTAAAGGGACTTCGTCAACTTCAGACCACATGAAGCGTATTGCCCCAGGACCGTACATTGCAAGTGTAGAGCGTTGCGTCTCAATGTACCAGGAATATACCGACATAGTTTGCCACTTCCAATCAGTCGGCGAGCGAACGCTCCCAAGCAGTTTATATATGGCGAACTCGACGACCCAGCCCTTTTTTTGCCCATGCCAACTGATAGTAGTACTGCAGTCTGTCAGGCACACGCGGCAAGACTTTACAGACTGATGACAGGCCGCGAAATAGTCTGGTCTGGTAGAGCTGTTACGAGACAGTTCGGGCAGACGACGGTGACCATACAACGCTGACAAGGCGACTGTGTCGATGTGCTGGCAGATAGACATCCCGTACCTATCAATGTATGCACGTAAGCGTCTCGCGCTCCCTTTTGAGTTCCGGATAGTCAACGTTTCACACAGCATCAGCTGATCGTCGACAATACGGGCGCGCCGCTCGCCGTGGATCCTTGTTCCGATGCGATCTCTGTCGTGATAATCGTGTAATTTCGAGAAGAGTTTCTGCAGACAGACCGTGCGGGGTGCCGAGAAAATGCCGATTCATGACCACACGAGCAAAATGGTATTGTATGAGGTGGAACTTCCCGTCGGAAATCCAATCACATTCGCTGTCTGCACGGTCGAAGTGGTCGGTAATGATCTCATCCGAGCGGTACCGAGACATCTTCCACCGGTGCAGTAGGACGCATTTGTGGCAGTAAAAAAACGAGGGCAAGTCCTTTTCTAAAAGAAGAAACAGGGCCTCCTTATTGGCTGCGTCCATCGCCGGATAACCGCTGAGGGGGGGGAATGATTGCAGCCGATGAGAGCATATCTGAAAGAGAGTGCGGCTGGTCAGGGAGAGCAACATGGCCGAGACGTGGTCTAGGTTTTCCACGACAAGCAGCAGGACCTCAGGCGGCAGACGGCCGGCAAGTCCCAGCTGCTTCTTCTGCGGCAGAAAGGGTAGATTCGGCAAGTGTCGAGAGAAAAAGTCCCACAAGGATGAGATCAGGGCAGTCATTTTGTCCAAAGTGGGTTCTCTAACAAAGTTCAGCCTTGTAAAAGTATTTGTAGCGCAGACATAGATCGTGGACGACCTGAAGAAGAGGAGAAAAAAACGCACAGTTCATTATAGCATATGACCTGCGCGACATGAGTAAGTGCGCAAACCTGCTTACACGAAATATGGTGGTAGTCAGTTGGGCATGTGATGGATCATCGCGTTGTAGATCTTAGTATGAGCAAGTTGCAGCGAATTTGATTTGATTTCTATGACGACACGTAGAGAGGGGTTGTAAAAAGAGACAGGGAACTGGTAGAGCGGGGTATGGCAAACACAAGAGTAGATGGCCTCGGTAGATTCGAGAAAAGAGCGCTCTCCAAAAGAGCTCATCACACCTCGGCCGTCTCTTTGGAGGCCTTTTTCTGAGCGCGCCGTTCCAGGGCGATACGGCGACGCTCCTTCTCGCCGTCGATGCCGGTTTGGACGGTCTGGTGGACACTCTGCAGCGGCTTGGTGTGGATGAAGAAGCAGGCGACGATGCCAGCTGCGGCGAAGCACGTGGTCTGGATCCAGACCGTGCGCAGGGCGTCGTACATGGCGGCACGGACGACGGACCGGATTTCGGGCGCCAATCCGTCGACAAGGAGCAGGTTGGCCTGGGCGGCGGCGCCGGTGAGCATATCGGCAATGGCGGTATTGCCGCCGGCGGCGGCGAGGATGGCGGGACGGCGATCGGTCATTTGGTTGGCAAAGGCAGTCGAGGCGATGACGACGGCAATGGCCGAAGACATGTTGCGGGTCAGGGCGAAAAAGGCGGTGGCGCCGGCGTTGTTCTGGGGCGGCACGTTGCTCTGCAGGGCGACGAGCGGCGGCTGGAAGTTGAGGCCGATGCCGGCGCCGGCGATGCCCTGGTAGATGATGATGCGAGCCCAGGCAGACGAGGCCGAGGGCACGTTGCGGCCGCGCGGAAGGTCGCAGAGCAGGCCGCAGCCGAGAACAGCCAGCAAGAGGCCGAGAATGATGGGGTCGCGGAAGCGGCCGGTGTTCTTGAGGTAGATGCCGCTGCCGGCGGCACAGAACGAGATGCCCAGGCAGATGGGCAGCAGGTAGACGCCCGAGAGCAGCGGCGTGGCGCCGAGAACGGCCTGGAAGTAGGTCGGCAAGAAGTACAGGACCTGCGTGAAGGCGAGGCCGTGAAAGAAACAGACAAACAGCACGGCCACGTTGGAGCGGCTGGCAAAGAGGTGCGTCGGCAGCACGGGGTAGACGGCGACGCGGTGCTCGACCAGTGCGAACAGGCCGAGCGTGGCCGCGCCAAAGACGATGAGGCAGATGACGGCAGCCGACCGCCACGGATACGAGTTGCCGCCAAACTGGAGGCCCATCAGCAGCATCAGCGTGCCGCCCGTGATCAGGAGGCTGCCCAGCCAGTCAATGGTGCGCAGGCCGGCCAGCAGCGGCGTGTGCGGCGTCGGCAGGTGCAGCGTGGCGATGATGATGAAAAAGGCCGTTCCGGAGATGGGCACTGGGTTGTTAGAGAGGGAGAGGACGAGAGGGCTGGTCAAATGGACCAGAGGAAGGAGCCAGAAATGGCCACAAAAGGAAACAGCGACGGAGAACACAAAGAAACACGACATCACATGACGTACGGTTGATGTAGAAGCACCAGCGCCACGACACGTTGTTTGTCAGGGCGCCGCCGACAATGGGTCCCAGCGCGCTCGCCGTCGCCCAGACCATGCCGACCATGCCGTAGTACTTGCCGCGCTCGCGCGCCGAGAAGAGGTCGCCGATGATGATGTTGACCAGCGTCAGCAGCCCGCCGGCGCCGACGCCCTGCACGGCGCGGCCGGCAATCAGCATCGCCAGGCCGGTGGCGGCGCCGCAGAGCGCGCACCCGAGAAAGAAGACGGCCGAGGCCGCCAGCAGCACCGGCTTGCGGCCCCAGACGTCGCTGAACTTGCCCCAGTTGGCCGTCGTCGCCGCCGCCGCCAGCATAAAGGCCGACCCGACCCAGGCAAAGCCGGCCGACGAGCCAAAGTGCTCTGCAATCGTCGGCAGGGCCGTCGTGATGATGGTCATGTCGAGGGCCGCGAGAAAGACGGACATCTGGCGCCGGGCGTCAGCAAAACACGGCACGCGCAGAGGGGAAGCGGACGGGGCACAAGAGCAACGCACACACGCCGCCGTCATCAGCAGCGCAATCTGCACCGTCGACCGCGGTGGCTGCACCCCGGCCGGGACATGGCCGGCTGGCTCTGCTATCTCTGCTTCCTGGCTGCTTCTGTTCTTTGGCGCCTTCTCGTCGTCTTTGTTGGTCGGCGTCGTCGCGTCGTCGACCGCCTCGCGAGGCTGCTGGTCCTCGGCTAAAGCAGGCATGGTGATGAAGCAGAGAGTACAAGAAGAACTGTGCAGATATTGGCAAAGTCGGTAAGACCTGGGAGAACGTCGTTTTTTATCGTTCCGTCTCTCTCATTCTATCCGCTCATCAACTGTGACGCCTCTTGTCGGGCTCCAACTCGCTCTCTTGCTCGTTGCCCCTTTGCCCAATTCCCGCAAGACCTGTGGGAGAAGCAGTAAGCCCGGCGCTGAATTGGGCCGAGGTGTTGTTGGAGTGTGCTGACAAAGCCAATGTCCGAGATGTACGTCCGAGATGTCCGTCAGGCATCCATGAACGAATGCAGCGCCTACAATAATACGCATCGTAGCATCAAAAGACGACAGGATACGGATTTCCTAACTTACTTTGCTACAAACGCATGCGACCTCACTATTCTAGGAGTGCCCTTGCCCAAGGGATGTTTCAGCCGATCTCTTTTACATGATGACTAAGCACGACTCAGCTTCAATACAGGGTCCATAATATGGGGTCGCGGAAGCGGCCGGTGTTCTTAAGGTAGATGCCGCTGCGGGCGGCACAGAGAGAGACGTCCGGGCAGACGGGCAGCAGGTAGACGCCCGAGAGCAGCGGCGTGGTGCCGAGAACGGCCTGGAAGTAGGTCGGCAAGAAGTACAGGGCCCGTGTGAAGGCGAGGCTGTGAAAGATACAGAAAACCAGCACACTAAGTTGTCATATTACTACTATCAGAGTCATTTTTAAACACCCATGCGAAGCATGGGCCAAACAGAAAAACGAGACGCCTTTCTTAGAGAACACTGATATTTGCCACGCTCTCCCCCGCTTCTTGCAGCTGCCTTTTGATATCCTCAAGCGTGTCGGTGATCGGAACGATGTACGATGTGCGGGTGTCCTCTTTTCCCCTAATTAGAGTTCCCAATACCCTGCAGCGCCGGTCGTATACCGCCGCTCCACTGTCACCACCTTCGGAGAAACATGTTTTCTTGAAATCCAGCACTGGTACAAGTCGAGTCCGTATCGTATGACAACCATAGTACTCAAGCTCTACATTGTCTTGCAGAGCATTCACAACCCCAATAGTGAAACCAGATGTTCTTCCATATAAAATCGCGACAGGCGGCTCATCGTCATCTTGCGCCAGAACGCTATTTAATGCAGCGCACGTCTCCTTCGGCTGCGTCGTTATGCTGTCTTTGATCGAACGGAGAACGCCTATGAGCTTCTCTCTGGTCAAGAATCGTTCTAGGTTGGATCCTTCGAACAGCTCAAATGGTAGCGTGCTGGACAGGCCTTGTTGGAATCGATCGTTCTCGAGGCGAACAAGAGCCCAATCTCTGGCAGGCAAAGTGGGCCCAAATGTCTCCAGCCCGGACGACGCGACCACATGCCCAATAGTCAGGTTCCTCTTCCTCCTCTCGGCCTTTTCCAAGGTAGATCTGTGAACTTGACACAACTCTTCTGTCTGCTGAATTCTTTTCCGCAACATTGCGCACCGGGGAGAATCAGAACCGTGCTCTTCCTCTGCCAGCTGCAACGATTGGCGGATGCTCTCTGCACAGTCCAGGGAATCGACTAGCATATTCTTTGTAAACTCTTCGAGTGCGGTAAGATCAACAAGAGAGGGGCACTCTATAACAACTGGGTTATCTGTCGCTGGATCATACTTTTCTGGATGTTTGAAGGCCACATGGTGTGCCACAATGGCGGCATTATAGTGTTGCCCTGCGTGCATCGTGGCCTGAAAATAGGGTCCCAAGCTGCCACAAACAGAGCTTCCCTGCGGGCCGACACTGGATCCCGAGCGTGGGACTGGTGCATCAAGACTGTCTCTGATATTGTCTGAATCTTCCTGGTTCTTGTCTATGCCCCTTGGGAGGACTCTGCCTGCCATAGAGCAAGCCACATGCACCTCAACATCCAGTAGCGAGTATCTAATAAGGCAAGTGTCAGAGATGTGTCAGGCTATAATATAAGTAAAGGTTGTGGGACACTTACCGTTCAAAAATAGCCGAGACTTTCAAGATACAATCTGCGGCTTTGAAGCCAAAGCTATCCTGCTGACCTTTGGCGATGATCATGAGGACAGCGGGGTTGTCTTGGTCCCTTTTTTTCCATCCAACCCGACGAACACCGATGGTGGTCCAGTCAATGTCGCGGCATGCATGAAGAATGGCAAGCTGAATTCTGTCATAGTCCTGGACGATCGGGTGACCAGCATCAATGGGCATAAATCTGATTGGAAATCTGCCAAACGTGCCGTTATGGGGCGGCGGTTCCATCGGAGGGTGGCTTGAACGCGCGACGCAAACGAGATCAGTGCGAGAGCCTGCATAACAATGAACCATCCAGTCTTCCAGTTCCATCATGGGAGCTTTGGCCTCTTGCTGCATGTTGCTTGCTTCTGTTGCGTTGACGGTAGTAGTTTAGTAGACTGAAGAACGATTGGGAAATTGTAATGCAAACCGGTAAGCCTTGGAGAAAATAATTGGTGCTGGGGTGCTGGTCTGCCTGTCTGCTTTGTAGAGGTATAATTTGATATTCGTTTACCTGGCAGGGCGTGGAAAGGAAAAAGAGAGAATATGAGAGGGAGGAGACAATTTCTGTTTTCTTTGAAGAAGAAAAAAGCAACAGTGGCAGGATGGGTCTAACAGCATAGATCTTTGTATCTGGGGGGGCAAAGGGCAATTGCTTTAGAGTCGACTTCTGTATATTATTCACACTGCTTGCCTGAAATGCGTTGTTACACTAGGCTCAGTCTAAGATGGGGGGTACTGTGTCGGGTGACCAATGACTCAGTATCTCGGTCTGTCGACGCTGATGGAGGTAATTGGAAAGAGCCGCTTCCAACGAAGGTTATTCTCTTAAGCATCTAACCCCTTCTAGAAATGCATCATCTTGCCCAATCATTCAATGGCTTGTGCAGTGCTTTGCCATTCCCATTTCTTGAAGCAAAACGAAGAGACCACGCCATGCCGATGATGAGAGAAGCGCAACCAGCACCAATAGCCTTTGGAAAACGTTTCTTCCACGACAGCACACAGAAATGTCTGATGTTGCACAGGTCTCTATGGAAAAAGTTTGCAAACAACAGCACCAAAAATATCACCGGACCCCCACAGCTAACGAATGAGTCGCAGCAATCGGTCCGGGACTCGCTGGTAGGCTTCATGTGCTTTCCTGGCGAGCTTCGAGCCCGGATCTACGAGCTGGTTTTGCTGGACGAAAAGGACGTTACCCCTTTCGGGATTTTCACAAAGAAGCTCAGTCTAGGGCTTCTCCGCGCGAACAAGACCATTCACAGCGAAGCCACCTGGACACTCTACAGAAAGAAGCGATTCTCTTTCTACGATAACAATTCCAAAAGGGTTGCCACCTTCCTCCAAAAAATCGGCAACAAAAACGCAAGCTACATTTAACATATCACCATTCATTTTCTACAGTTTTCCCATCTAAAAGTCGGGGATGTCACCCTCCAAGAAGACAGCATGGACAGGCTCGCAATCATCAACAGCGGCTGCACTAACTTGAGCACGATTACAATGACCAGAGACAGCACGGACGACATGGAACTTACACTCAGAAACCTGGACAACCCACAATGCGCCACAGAAGCGTTGAACTTGGTCGATTCTCGCTTGAGAGCCTTCCTATCCCTTCAAGAAGTCATTCTCCAGGTCTATGAGGATGCCCCGAGCGATCAGATTAGGAGCAAGTTGAAGACGTACGGATGGACAATTGACACTCAAGATTGTGAGCGGCCGCTATATTGTATGGCTGGTTGCGTATCTGATGATGACTTATAAAGTGCCTCCATTCCTGAGGAAGGGCAGCGGGCTGAACGCATCGCATTCATCCATCCAGTATTTCTTTCTCCTAATCTGACAACATATGAAAACAAATTCTCGCGTCCTTTGAATGAACACTGGCCTTCATGACAGCTCCTGTTGTGGAACAGTCCTAGCCATGTAGACCTTGTTGTGTGTCCCTTTATTCTCGTTGTCGTTCTCGTTCTCAATTTATCACATGCGGTCAAATAATCCATATTGTACATCACTTCCTCACATAACCTCCATTGGTGTCCTGGATAAACTCTCAGCACATTCGTGCCTCCACTCTATTCGTTAAGCATTTCCGCTATCAGTGTTCTCCGGGATTTGCTTGCGCGAACCTCGGCCGTTTGTGGACCCACTCTAAGCGAGCCAAGCATGGGCTTGACGAAGACAGGTCACGGTTTGCGGCCTGTCCTTATTGACTTATCACAGTCAACTGCGCCGACAGCCTGCCTGCAGCAGCCGATTGAGCAAATTGAGCAATGCCAGTTTTTCTCTCGTATCCGTCGCCATGCAAGGACGGCGGCGAAACAGCGGTGAAGCACTGTTTGTTCTACTTGATCCCCGGCAACCCAGGCTTCATTGAGTATTATGCGACCTTTCTCGCGGCGCTGCGAGAGCTCCTCGACGAGGTAGAGAGCAAGAGCAGCATTCGATTCACCATCGTCGGCCGAAACCTGCTCGGCTTTGACGATGGCGATGATGGCAACGGCTCGTATGGCTCCCGTCCATTCGATCTAGACACGCAGATCCGGGCGGCCATGGACGCCATAGCGGCTGCCCGGATTGATACCGGCCACGGGCCACGGCATGGCGAGCCGTTCGACGAGGTCTTCCTTTCTGGCCACTCTGTCGGGAGCTACATTGCGCTCGAGGTGTTTCGCCGACACCAAGAAATGATGAAGAAGCCCACAGCCTCGACAGCCCAGAGCGTCTCGCATCTCCGGCTGCGTGCCGGCTTTCTGCTGTTTGCCACCCTGACCCATCTGGCAAAGTCGCCCAGCGGCCGGAATCTGGAGCGGCTTCTGAGCACACCGCTCCTTGGCCCATGCGCGCCATGGCTGGCAGAGACGTTTCTTGCATGGTGGCCGACGTCGGCGCTGGGCTGGATCGTGCGCAGCGTCCTCAAATTTCCACCGCACGCAGCCAGCGTCACCACGCGATTTCTCGGCAACCGTGGCGGTGTCCGTCAGGCGCTGTATCTGGGAGGCGACGAGCTGGTAAACATTGGCGAGGACGAGTGGGCAGACGAGGTGTGGGAGGTGGCTGCAGAGGACGGCGCAGAGGGCAGCGCTGAAAAAGACCCGCCGCCAAAGTTTGTCATCTTGTTTGGCCAGGGAGACCACTGGGTTGCCGACGAGTATCGGGAGCGATTCATTGCCCGTCGTGAAGAGCACGCCTCGCGCGACGGCCCGCTGCATAAAAAGGGCAGAGCGCAGATTGTGATGGACGAGAAACAATTGCCGCACGCATTCTGTCTCCGTATGTATCCCTCCTTCCACCCACGTCCCTTGGTCGTTTCTTGGCTAACTGTTGGCGGTAGACCACGGAGAAGAGGTGGCAGAGATGGTGAAGACGTGGATCTCTGACATTGTTCAAGATATCATCTAAAGGACTGATGGACGGCTGAGTTGATGAGTAAACTTGATGATGTACGCCGTAAATGACTATGAAGAAGGGAGAAGACCGACACGCGGTTGTGCCTTCCTGGTCACGCTCGCTGTTTCCACAGAAAGTAGGCACGGCCTAGACTTGATTCGCGTTCCCAATTGGGAAACTGTACCAAAGATAAATTAGACATGGAGAAATGATATTGTGTACCAATCCAACCGTTGCATCGCGTTTTCATCTCTCTGGATTGATTCCGCCGGTACTTTTTCCTGTTCCGGTCCCTGATGCCCAGATTATTGACCCAGTCCTGGGTCACTTGCTGTCCCCCCCCGACGCCAAAGTATGCCATGCCGATGCAACGCAACAAATGCAATATAACAAATGCAATATCCGACCCTGCCAGTATGCTTTCCCCGAATCCCATGCAAAGCTATTATGTCTTCCATTACCGATGGAGGCCTTTGTTGTCCTGGATTTCCTCATCAAAGTCGCCTCATACTTGCTCCAACTGATGGCTGTCGCGCTGCGCCTCTCCCAACTCGATGCGTGCGTCCATTATATACTGGCCGGCTTCGGCAGTTTCCACTATGGTCGCATCTGACGTGGACAGATTCGAATGTTCAAGAATAACCCTGTTACTTTGGCCTTCTTGATTGCCGTCGTATGTTGGCGGTGGGACCCCCGGCATAGAAGATGGAGATTTTGCAACGGCACAGCCGGCTGTGCCTGCATTCGACCCACCAGCTGAGGTGGAAGGCGTGGTGAGTGTTGTTCCGTTGCTCGCAGAGGATTCTTGAGCATGTGAGATAACCAGAGAACGGAACATTCGGCAAGGTGGTCGTGGATCACAGACGTCCATTACCAGTGCTCGCATGGCAGGTATGCAGGCAGCCATAATGGACACGGCACACTCGGCAAAGGCCCAGACGGCAAAGGGGACACCGTCAACTGCGTAATGTTAGCCTGGATAAGATGTGGTTAGGCGCACAAGGCGCATAGTAAACTTACAGGTGAAGTCAGAGCTCATAAGGAGATGCAATTTGATGCACTTGACGATGGCAGTGGCACATGTGCTGTGAAAGAAACGAGCAAGTCAGCATTTGGAAAATTCTACTGATGTGCAATGCAGGCACTAACAAGATTCCCATGCTCATCGCTATTGCAACGCTGAGTTTCTCTCGACGGTACATTTGGAAGCGCATCAGGATCCTCCACGGGAGCAGCGCGAGTACAACATCGCAAAAGGCCATGTATGCTGTCAAAAAGAGTCAGAAACAAGGGGAACAGAGAGGTCTGATGAGTCTCGGGGTCAACGTACAGCCAAAGACGATACCGAGGATGACTGTCACCTGCAACGACCAGCATTTGCCTTCCAGGGACGGCTTCCACAGCTTGGCGGTCGGTTTGCAGGAGTCGAAGAGAACAAAAGCGCAGATTGGCGAGAGCAGGTTCACGGAGACGACAATGGCCCACACGAAACGCCTCAGCCATCCGTCGGAGAGGCGGACGAGGGTGACGGCGAAGGAGGTCCTGCTTACCACCATGGACAGATAGGAGGAAAAACCGGACAGCAGGCCGAGGATGTTTAGCAATTCAATGTTTGCCGGGTTGATTGATCCAAAGTGGTCACCGAAGCCGTTGCGGACAGCTATGGTGGTGGATATGGCGCTCACCAGGAGCAGGATCTACTCACGGTCAGGAGCCGCAGTGGGGACAGAGAAAGCCAATGAAGTACTCACCCACGACAAGAACAACAGATAATCGTCCCACCACAAGCCCCGTCGCCGGCGCAACTTGCAATAGATCCGAAGGCTGAGAAAGGTACTGGCCAAGCCCCCCAGAGCCCAGATTGACCCGTTGACGTAGGCGCTCCTACTACTGCCGGTGTCTGCCGAGACACCATCTGACGACATGGCGGAGCCGGTTGAAAGTGCCCACCTGGTGATGTGCGTCCACAACCAGAGACGAGTGCGTCAATAAATGCAGAGTCGAAAGCTCGGGCCGGACAGCTGGAGGATCGGCGGGAAAGACCACAGAGCAGCACGACGAGGTAAAAGCTGTTCGGGGAGTCGACGGTCAGCGGTCTCGTTGTTGACCAGCGGCTTGGAAGTATAATGAGACGCAGTCCAGCATAATGACGCAGAGAAACGGTGCAACAAGAAACATCTCGAGACCTGAGGCGAGCGAGCGGCCACGGGAAGATTCCGAGAGATTTCGAGAGGCTCCGACAGACTCGAGAGAATGGCCAAGAGCAGAAATTTCACGACCGGCAAGGACGACGAGAGAGCTTATAGCTTACAACCATGACCCTGTGCGCACACAGAATAATTTAGTTTGAGCATGGGAGCCCAAGCTCCATACAAACGTACCATGTAAGATACGAGAGGAGAACCACAGCATCGGGCCGGCAACAAGGGTTCTGCGATACGCGGGAGGAATCCCCCCCCCCCTCCCCTGTCTACCAGGACTCATCACCGCCGGATTTCAAGCAGAGCTCCGCGGTTCCTGTCGCAATTGTTATTACATATTGCTTTTTCCTCCCCTTACGTTGCTCTACTACATAGCATGTCGTGAGTTAATCTGGCAGGAATACGACCGGGTGGCTCCTTTTGGGAATGCGGTGAGCGAGGCGGTCACTGTATCAGCCTGCCAACGCATGAGGAGAATGAGAGAAAGAGCAGAGGTGGGCTCGAGCAGCCCTGAGCACATACGTGTATTCGGGGCCAACTCGGGGCCTATTATGCAGGCCCCCCTGTTCTCCATTTCCCCGGACTGGCCGCCGAGTTCGGTTAGGCCATTGCTAACGGGCGAGCTCTATTTGGGGACCCCTTTTGCGGGTGGGAATAATACCGCTATAGGGTTCAGGGGTCGATCTAGGCTGGATGCTGAGGGGGTGCATGTGAGTGTGTCTTTATGCACGGCTGACCGCATCTTGCTTTTCCATCGGCGCACAGGCGCACGAGCCGCCCTGCGGGCTGTCTCTAACAGAAGGCTAAGGGATGGGCCGCATTACACGGAGAGGAGCAGACACGCCAAGGCAAGACAGAAGCAGAGCAGAGTTTTGTCACGAGCAGAGCAAAGTTTTGTCACGAGCGAGAAAATGATCCGGCAAAGAGGTGAAGCCATGCCAAGGGGGGGGGGAGAGCGAAATGGCATGCATGAGCTCAAACGAAACAAGGACACGCGGCACGTCTCTGCGCACCTGATAGGGCCATTGCAGGCTTCCCGTCTGCATGCTCGGACGAGGCCTGCAGAACTCCGGTCAGAAGACAGGCAGACGAAAGAGCGGCCACGATTCTGCAGGTCCAGAAAATGGGCGTCTCTGGTTGCATGACCTCAAGCCAATAACCCGATTGTTCTCATTTCCAAAATCCAGCAGACAGCGCCAGCCCTACGGGGCTTGCAAGAGAGTTGCAAGCCTGTCGAGCTCGCAAAGCACAGACCCGTCAGCTGGCCAGAGTCATGGACCTGGCTTTGTTGGTGAATCAAAGGCATCGGAGGATTCCCCATTTGTCGTTGCAATTTCGGGACATTGACACAACGGGAGTCGCACGCCCTTTGGCTGGGAAGCCGGTCCGGGAATCCGAAAAAGACCTGTCGAACTGGCGGAAATGAATGGTGAAAAATGGCATGTTCCCCAGTTTGCCGTGCCGTCGGAACGATTCCCTTTCTGGACATCCTACATCCTAGTCCTTGCAGGGTTTTCAGAGATTGCCTTGCGACTCGCACACAGCTGAATATATTCCTGTCTTTCTATAGCTCATACGCTTTGCGATGCATCTACATGCTGATGTTACGCTCGCTGCGCCCTTGGACTCGCAATGGACCACCAAGCAAATGGGAATCTGATGAGAATCTGCTCCAGTTCTCGGAGTGAAGACATTTGCGTTTCAACTGTCTTGATTTAGGCCTCATACAAGCTGCACTCTATATATGGCAGACACACGCCCTGCAGCCATGCCGGACCGGCTACCAGGCTACAAGTCTATGGCAGCACATAGACGACACTCCCACGTCTGCCTTCCAGCACCGGGCACGCTGCTGTCGCGTGCAAGAGGCCAATGGTCCGGATCTGCGTATCTGGCGATCCTCATTTGCATGTGGTTTTCGGAGGCCGACAGAAAATCTCGGTGTAGGGGTGTTTAACCAGCAGGATGTCGGGTCGTTCGTCCCTTGTGAAGTTGTCGCGCTCTTCTGTTGTTCGTGCAGGATTGAAGCGAGGGTCTGATCAGAAAGAAGCAGAAGACTCTGCCGTCCAGTCTCGTCGGCAATGGTGTGCAGCTGCGACAACGAAGGCTTGTCTTTGCCGTCCCCAGCAGGCTCTCTAAGACGACACCTCCACGCCGGTTTCTGCTGCTGGCGCATCTGACCAAGGAGACACACGTCAGAAGGGGAATGCCACGGCCCATCAGCCTTATTTCCTCATCGCATCTTACCGGTCATCTCGACGGCAGCTTCTTCGTCGTCCAGGGGGCCGAGGACGGCGTCGGCGCCCTCGACGGCCATGCGCCGCTTCAGCGCCAGCGTCATCCGCTGGATCACCTTCTTCTGCTTCTTGGCGCTCAGCGGCGCGCGCGGCCCGCTCGTCGGCATCAGGCCAGGCCGCGCGCCGCGCGTGGTGTCCATCTTGGCGACGCCGCTGGCCAGCTTGCCGGCGGCCGAGCGCTTCTGCTGCTGCTTCCGCTGCGAGGCGGCGCGGGCGGCCATCCGGTTGCGCGACGGCTTGTTGGGGTTCTTGACGGACGGCATGGCGGGCAGTGGTTGGTGGTGGGTGGTGTGCTCGGGGGGGGAGAGGCAGAAGGTTGGCGCACGAGGTTGGCAAAAGAAAATGATATTATCTCGGCTTCAAGAGACGAGGAGAAAAAAAAAAAGGGCTTATCGGCGATAAGGAAATATCCACAACAGAAAGCGCAACGCCACCCAGAACGCTAGCCTTGCATCTTACGTTATGCGACTTGCCTATCGTCAACTTGTCAATTTTGTTCTAAAAGTAGGTCGTAAAGCCTTGGCCGCCACGGTCTGATACACCCGAAAACTCCTGTGCAGCCACTATCCCGGATAATTACAAGGGCTGCGCCCAAGACGACGAGCAGAAAGTACAGAGAGCAACAAAGGAAAACCTGGCAAGAAAAGGGCGCGTATGGACAAAGAGAGAGAGAGGGAGCAAGGAAGACGGGGACGAAGCGACGGAGCGCGCAGTGGTGCCGTCTATGCGTGGCCGTTGGAGGCGTGGCCGTTGGTCTGGACCAGCGTGGCCTCGTCGTCGCTCTCCTGCTTGAGCAGCTTCCGGCGGGACGCCTGCTCCTCGTCCTCGTTGGCGAGGAAGCCGTCGTCCTCCTCCTCGCTCTCGAGGTCGCCGAGCTCAAACTCCTCGGCGTCGTGCAGCTGGCGGCTCTCGGTCTGGCGGTGGCCGCGGATGCGGGGGGCGCGCGGGGCGGCGGTGGCCGAGGCGGCTGGCCCGGCTGCGGCTGCAGCGGCGGGCGCGCCGGCGCCGATGGCTGCCTCGTCCAGGCGGTGCTGCCGCCTCTTGGCGGCCAGCAGGTCGCCGTTGACGGAGCGGTCGTAGATGGTGAGCAGGATGTGGACAAAGAGGAAGACGAGGAAGGCGAGGCTGTAGAGGATGAGGATGTAGGCGACGTGGTCGAGGCCCGAGGTGGACACGAGCAGCATCTGCTCCTCGGTGGCGCCCATGAAGAGGAAGCCGGCGGCGTAGAGCATCTGTCACGTCAGGAGGGCACACGGCAGAAAGGAGAAGAGACAGCAGAGACGGGGACGGAGGGAGACACGCACAAAGGCGGGGATGTACTGGAAGCTGTTGATCTCGAGGCCGTCGTCGGTGATGCTGTTGCGGTCGCGCACGACAAAGGCGACCTCGATGATGCGGGTGACGCCGCAGGTGATGAGGGTGTAGCCGAACATGGTGTGGGTGGCGGCGCTGATCATGAGCTCCTGGGGATGGGCGGACATGGCCCAGCCGGTGATGAGGATGACAAAGCCGGGGATGAAGTTGCGCTGGGGCCGGCCGTCGCGGGTGCGGCTGAGCCAGATGCCGGCGAGGCCGGCGCTCCACCAGATGATGCCCATGGTGGTGTGCTGCCAGTCGTTGCGCACCCAGGCGGTGCCCCAGTGGTGCTCGGTAAAGGTGTTGACGCAGCCCCAGGCGGCGATGACGGCGCTGTCAAAGAACTCGGGCGAGCGGCCGACGCGCCGCAGCCAGGCCTGGCCGACGACCAGCAGCAGCGTCAGCAGGATGCCGTAGGCGATAAAGGCGCCGCCCATGATGAAGTGCGCCGCGCACTGGCCGACGTGCTCGCCCTGGCAGAAGCCCAGCGCCGTGATGCCGCCAAAGACCATCTGCGTCCAGGCCACGACCGGAAAGGCCTTGCCGGCCACCGAGTGCAGCAGCCGCGCCGCCGGCCGCACGAACCGCCCGTGCACCCCCCGCTCCAGGTGCAGCTTCAGGTACGCGCCCAGCACCACCTGCACCACCAGCAGCAGCACCACCACCGTCGAGAAGCGCGAGTGCACGTTGTTGCCCACAAACTGCCGGCCCTTGTGCATGTGGCCCAGCGCCAGCCCGAGCACCGTCACGGCCGTGTTGAACACCTGCAGCGGCACGTGCCAGCGGCTCTTGATCATCTGGGGGAGAGAGAAGGGAGGGGGTCAGCAGAGGGAGAGAGAGAGAGACAGAAAGACAGAAAGACAGAAAGCGACAGAGAGAACCCACCCCCAGAACCATGCCGAGAGGAAACAGAACCCCCCAGACAAACGTCATCAGCAACATGTGCACCCACAGCGTGGCGTCCTGTTCACAGTCAGCACGGCCGCGTCGCCACGTCCGCCTCGCGCCGGCCACATACAAGCGGCTCTTCCGTCGTCGTCTTTCCCTCCGGAATCACGTTGGCCTGGTGTTCGTGCGCGGCTGCCGGCATCGCCAGGGCGAGCACGGCCACGCCCGCCGCCGCGGGCAGCAGCATCATGGCTCGCGGGGCCATTGGCGGCAGGATGGCTCGGTGTCGTCGGATGGTCGTCGTCGAAGCGTCTCGAGGTGTCTCGGATCGCCTCGAATTGGTCTGCTCGCCCGACCGCAGCGTCTTTTCAAGGACCCCTTCGGATCGGCCGGCAGGGCGACAGACGGTCCGCCTGGCTGCTGCAGGAAAAGGAGACGGGGTCGCAATGAAGACTGCAATAAGCGGATGCGCAAGAGGGGGGCGCAGAAGAGAGGCACAAAAAGAGAAGCACAAAATATCGGAAAGATGGAGATCGGACGACTTGAACCCCGGATAGTCGTATCTTACGATGTTGCTTGGATTTTCTCAATACGAACGGCAGTCGCAGTGGACTGCAGAAAAGGAGACGCAACGTCGACACGCCAAGAGTGGAGTACGAGGCGGCAGTTCGGACGTTGCGTAACCCGTCTGCTGCCGTGTGGCTGCCGCTTCTGTCCAATCAGAAGCTCCAGTTTACTACGTATCGAGATTTGATTATGTAAGCAATCGCGAGCTACGAGCCACGACTCCGCAGAAGCTCACCCTGTCTCAATCTGCCTCAGCCCGCCTCAACCCTGTTCTGAAAATAGCCGGCCTCGTTTCAGATCAGTCGTGACAGGCAGCCCGACGATCCAAACTGCGGGGACCCCGGGCTGAGACGGCCCGTTCGAACTCGCTTCCGGCCTGGGTTTGTCCCCTTGGACTTGAAACCTGTCAGCCCTCAGACCAGGCGCTTGCGAGTACTGCTCGTATGTAGACTTTCAGCCCTCAGACTCCAGCCCTCAGACTCCAGCCCTCGGACCCAGCCTGAGACTCAGCCTCGGACCTTGCTCAGGCTCGCCAGGCCCAGCCCCGCCGCAACGCGTCCGCCCAGCGCATGCCGCCCATGAGCAGGGCCGAGCCGGCCAGCAGGGCGCTGTCCCACGCGACCACGTCGACATAGGCCTTGCTGCCGTGTCCGCTTCCCAGGAGCACGCCGCCGACAGGACTGCCCATCATGGCGCCGCAGCCGCGCACAAAGTAGATGAACCCGTTGACGGACGCGTAGCTGCGGATGCCAAACACGTCGGCGATCGTCGCCGGGAACAAGGAGTTGTAGCCGCCCGAGGCCGTCGAGTAGAGCACGACAAAGGCGATCCAGAGCTGCAGGGCGCTGTGGTCCCGGGCCGGCTCCGGGTTCTGCGACGCCCGCACGCTCGTGCCCCAGAGCGCGCCCACGGCCATGGCACATCCGGCGAGACTGACGGCCAGCACGTTGAGACGGCCGAAGCGGTCGCCCGCGTATCCCGTGGCCACGCGAGCCAGGGCGTTGACGGCGTTCGCCACGGATAGCAGCGTGGCGCCGGTGCTGGCCGTCAGCCCGAGGGCCACGCTGTAGCCGGGAATAAAGGACAGCGGCAGCTGTGCGCCGGCCGACTGGAAGAAGGCGGTCGCGGCCGCCAGCAGGAACACCGGCGTGACCAGCAGCGAGACCGACACGTGTGTGCGTCGCCGCAGGGCCTGCCCGCCGCTGCCGTCCGTGGCCGCCACCATCACCATCACCGGGAAGCGCGAGCGCGGCACCGACCAGGCGACCGGCATGCCCACGACCAGATAGGTCGCCGCCAGGATGCGCAGCGTCCAGCGGGCGCCCAGGCCCGACAGCAGGGCGCGCAGGGCCGGGCTCAGGACCAGGCTGCCCATGCCGCCGCCCGACAGCATCAGGCCCATGGCGGTGCCGCGGTGCCGGCCAAAGTACTCCGGGGCCGGGCCGAGCAGCGGGAAGTAGACCATGGAGCTGCCCACGCCGTAGAGCAGGCCCTGGGTCAGCAGCAGCTGCCACACGCGCGTCACAAAGCTGGCCAGCAAGAAGCCGCTCGCCATCAAGCCGACCCCGGTGACTGTGACCAGCCGCGACGACAGCAGCTGCCGACCTGCAGTCCCTGGCTGCTGCTGCTGCTGCTGCTGCTGCTGCTGGCGGACGTAGGCGACATGGTCGATGCGCGAGAGCAGCGGGTTGACAAAGATGCTGCCAGCCCAGGTGAGGCCGGTGCCGAGGGTGCCGACAAAGGCCAGCAGAGCGGTCGGCGGGGTGGCGCCCAAGTCGAGGAGGTCCTGCTTCTCGGAGAGGTAGTACTCCTGGAAGACGCCGTAGGTCTGGTTGTAGCCGATGGTGAGCGAGATGGCGGCGAAGGCGGCGGCCAGCACGGCGGCCTGCTTGGCCCGCGGCACGGGCGGCAGCGGCGGCGTGGCATCATCGTCATCGTCCTCCTCTGCTCGAGTTCGGGCCAAAACGGCGGGGTCCGCGCCAAGCACGCCGGCCCTGGTCCGTCGGGCGCCAAGAGTGGAGAGCGCGACAGCGTCGACGAACGGCTCCATCTTATTGGGGGATAGAAAGGGAGACGGGGACAGACGGGAGAGACGGGTCTCAGTGATGGGATGCAAACGACACCGACCGAGGGGAACCGCATGCCGGCAGCTCTGCTCGTAGTGCTCACCCCCGAGTCCAACCTCGCTGGTCCGGACAGTTTTCGACAGACGGGCGGGGCCAGACGGGGCAAATAGGAGAATGGAGGACAGATAGTCTGGTCGGTGGCGGTTGGAACGATCGACAAGCCCCAGCGAACTCAGTCGGGCAAGGGATTAGCGGCTTTGCCTGGGGGGGGGGGGGGGGGGGCCACGAAACCGGTTCGTCGACCCTGTCCGTCTGCGAGGTCAAGAAAATGGAAAATGGGATAAAAAGAGGGCCCATCCCCCCCCCCTCTTCTGGCGATCGAGGCTGTGCAAAAAGGGTGGCCCATGGCGCGGAATGAAGGGCGGCCAGGTTCGGGGGTTTTCTTGGTGAGGCACCGGCCCAGGGATCGTTCGAGTGCGTACTCGTACTCGTACATAGTACACACGCGACGTCTGTCGGCGAGCGGCCATCTGACCAGCCAGCGTCTGCCTCCGTCTCGCAGCCTATCCGTGGCAGCCGGCCATGGTTGGCATGAATCTGGGGCGACAGAGAGCGGCGGCCATTGGCGCTGGGCGTCTGGCGATGAAACCGTTTTGGCGCGGCGCCAGCAGGCTCGTGCCTGTTTCTCTTGTCGGAACAGACGAGAGAGGCCTCGTCAACCAGTCGAGATCTGAGACGGGAGCTGCAGCGAGGAGGACGGCCCCCAAAATAAGATACTCATCTTAAGATATCTTACATTAAAGCATAAATGGGAGGGATTTGTTATCACAGCCGCCGCTGCAAGGAGGCGGGTGGAGCGGCAAAGGGAGCGCTGTTGTGTGGTCTGGAACAGGTGGTCTGGAACAGGGGAAAACGCCAGAGGCGAAATGTGTACTCGTGTTCTCTTCAGCAGGTTCTTGTGGATGCAGGGGGTCCCTTCCTCTTGCCGTTCCAGAAGGCGCGGCCGGTCACTGCGCACCATGTATGTACGCTGCAGCCGGCCCGACGGCCTGGCAGGCAGCTGCCCAAAGCGGCGTGGCGTTCCCCGTTGCAGCTGCGTGCGTACATACTATGTCGTATTAGTCAGCCTCTCCCGATACAGCGTCGCAGCCAGAAATAAAGAGGCAATCTTACAGCGCTCCATACGGGCAAGGCAGCCAGATGCTGGGCATCCGCATCCTGCCCGCGCACACACACCACCGCCGCAGAATCTCCTGACAATGTCGCCACGGCCAGCGCAGAGACGAGTGCGTAGGCCGAGTTGCGAATGCCGTTCTCGTTGGGGAAAAGAGACGGCGCGGCCTGCTTGCGTGCTTTAGTGCATGCGTCCACTATAGAGGCGGCGCTAACGAGGGGCTACGCCCCCAAGCGACCCCTGACCGGCAGCCGTTCAGGGGCCGGCAGGACGCAGAGGGCAAACGGCAGAACGGCGGGACAGCAGGACAGCAGACTTACACAGTATCTTATCGTGCTAAAAAAAGAAGAAAAAAAACAGAGACCGCAACACCCAAGAGGTCTAGACAAGACAGCCACACACACCAGATCCCCAACCTCTCCAGCAGGCGCTCCGTTTTGGTCATTTCCCCTGTTTGCCAACCGCTCGCTTTCCCCTACCCGTACTCCTTTTTCTCCTTCCGGCATTTCCTTGTTCCGTCTACTCTCTCTCTCTCTCTCTCCCGTTTAGACATCACCGCTTCTTTGTTTTTCTGCAGCACCCCATCCCGCTGCCGTTCCGCTTCTGTCGTTTCCTTTCTTTGTGCCGCCCAGCCCAGCCCAGCCAGCCTCCTCCTTCCAACCGCCCTTGCATCCAGCCGCAACCAGAAGCAGGGTCTTTTATATGTGCCTGGCCACTGCACCTCTTCTGCCAGCGATCTAGATTTCGCCCTCTCCTGCTACGAACAAACACACACACCGCACATCCACACACATCCACACACACACACACACACCCACACACGCGTCAACATGAACTTTACCAAGAAGATCGACCGCGCCGTCCAGTGGGCCGGCGAGAAGATGGGCGGCGAGGCCAAGACCAGCATGTCGGAGGACTTCAAGATGCTCGAGGCCGAGATGGCCGTCCGCTACGATGGTGAGTCCCGCACGGCACCGACCGGCCAGCCCGTGCTTCCCCCTCCCCCCCCCCTGACTGACACGTTCCAGGCATGGAGCGGCTGCAGCGGTCGATGACGGCGTACGTCAAGTGGGTCGGCCGTCGCGGCGAGGTGTTTGAGGACAGAGAAAAGGGCCTGCCGGCAAGCTATCTCGGCCGCACAATGGTGGGCCACGGCGAGGACTTTGAGCCCGACTCGGAGTTTGGCAACTGTCTGGTCACGCTGGGCCGTGCCAACGAGCGCATGGCTGCTGCGCAGGAGCAGTACGTGGCCGATGCCACCGTGGCCTGGCTCGAGTCGCTGGACCGCAGCCTGGCCATGATGAAGGAGTACCAGGTGAGCCGACTTTTTTTTACCTTTTTTTTTTTGTTTGCGTTCGTCTCTTCGTCCGTCCACTCCTGACGCGTCCAGGCCTCGCGCAAGAAGCTCGAGAACCGCCGGCTGGCCTACGACGCCAGCATCACCAAGATGCAAAAGGCCAAGCGCGACGACTTCCGCATCGAGGAGGAGCTGCGCACCAACCGGGCCAAGTACGAGGAGAGCAACGAGGACATCCTGCGGCGCATGCAGGACATCAAGGACGCCGAGGCCGACAGCATCCGCGACCTGACCGGCTTCCTCGACTGCCAGCTGAGCTACCACGAGCGCTGTGCCGACGAGCTGCGCCGCGTGAAGCGGACGTGGCCGGGCGCGGCGACGGCGGCGAGCGGCGGCAGCAACAGCGGCGGCGGCGGCGGCCTGGGCGGCGGCAGCAGCCTCTCGGCCGGCGGATACGGCGGCCGCAGCCGGTCCAACACGGCGCGATCGTACAACAGCGAGCGCTTTGCCAGCAGCAGCCTGCACGAGGAGGAGCCGGAGCCGACGCCGGTGCGCATGCCCATCCGCTCCAACGCGCGCGTGCCCAGCAGCAGCAACCTGAGCGGCCTCAACAGCAGCAACAGCAACAACAACAACAACAGCTATGCGGCCACGCCCGACAAGCCGCCGCGGCCGAGCCCGGCCATCCGCTCCAACACGTTCCAGGGCGGCGGCGGCGTCAACGCGGCGTCGGCCGCCGCGGCTGCCGTGTCGTCGCTGCGCAACGGCCTGCGGCCCGTCGGACGCACGCAGACCGGCAGCAGCTACAACAGCACCAGCAGCAACGGCAGCGTCAGCGTGTACGTCGACGAGCCCGAGGATGCGGCCGGCGGCGGCGGCTACGGAAACGGCGGCCGCAGCGGCAGCCCCGAATGGGCCGGCAACCGCAGCGCGTCGCCCGCCACCAGCTATGACAGCCTGAACCGGTCCAGCAGCAACCTGGCCGCGCGCAAGCCGCCGCCGCCGCCGCCCATCCGGTCCAAGAAGCCCGCGCCGCCGCCGCCGATGAAGCGCGAGGTGGGCTACTAGGACTAGGGTTGGCTAGGCTTGGTTGCCCCCCTTTCCCCTCTGCCTGTTTGTATCCCGTGTGTTGGTCTGAGACGGAAGGACCTTGACGGTGGATGGCCATGTCAGGCCTCTCTCTCGGGTGGTTGGCGTTTTCAATTTGTCTTGTCCCCCCCCCCCCCAGTTGTGGGTAGGAAATCTTCGGCCTGGATACATCTGTCGAGATCTACCTCTTGTTTCTTTCTTGCTTATCGTCCCGTTTGATGGACTGGGGTTGCCGGACATCTCTTTTGTGTCGTTAGACTGTTTTAATATCTCTTCTGTGCAGCATCCTGGTAGCTAGGTAAACCTGACGAGATTATGATGGAGAGGAAGGAGCAAGAATAAGTAAAAGGTTCCTGGGCATGAACAAGCAAAAGTCATCCTGCCGGACTACCGTAAGCCACCTTTTGACCGCGTGCACGGACCACATGGCTGATGTAGTGAGTACGAGCACCGCGCCTAGTCTGCAGCGAGTCACAAGTACCGCTACATGTGACTAGCAGCTCTAGCTGCCAGGGCGAATTGCTTAAAATCGGAGACATCCTTCTTTATCGTGCTCTGCAGCCAGATTCTCGCCCACGACCAGTCTCGACAGCCGCCTCCTCTGCTACCATTCCGCACTCTGCTCCCCTGTCGACCAGTCGTTTCTGCTCTCCCTCGCGCGCGCACCCGGCCATGGCCTGTTGTGCCGCCGGTGCAGAACGCTGTTGAGGAAAAGAAGGCAAGGACAAGAGCGAATAGAATCACCTCCCATTCCCACCACTTGCCACCACCGCCACCACCACCCCAGCATGGCTTCCGAAGACGCCGTCTACCGCGAGTCGTCGCAGTTCCGGCTGTGGTCCTTCTCGCCCGCCCAGCTGGCCGACCTGCGCGTCCAGACCAACGCGCTGGCCCGGTCGACGATCAACGAGGCCCGACAGCGCGGCCACGAGGAGCCGGTCGACGAGGCGCTCGCAACGGCAACGGCAACGGCAACGGAAACAGCGACACCAACACCGACACCACCCCCGGGCCTGCTGCCGGCGACGGCCTTTTTGACGCCGGCCGAGGAGCGGCTGCTGCTCGACTTTTACACGGTGGAGCTGCTGCGGGCGGGCAAGTTCACGGAGCAGCCGACGGACGTGCAGGCCACCGCGGCCGTCTTCTTCCGGCGCTTCTACGTGACGCACAGCCTGATGACGTACCCGCCGGCCGCGCTCTACAAGACGGCGCTCTTCTTCGGCGCCAAGGCCGAGGGCTACTACCACAAGCTCGACGGCTTCGCCCAAAAGTTCCCCCACACCACCGCCGCCGACGTGCTCGCCGGCGAGTTCCTGCTCTGCCAGGGCATCCGCTTCGCCTTTGACGTCCGCCACCCCTTCCGCGCCCTCGAGGGCGCCGTCATGGAACTGCGCCGTCTCGCCGACGCGTCCTCCGAGACCACAGCCACAGCCACAGCATCCGCCACAGCACCAGCCATAGCACCAGCCACAGCCACAGCCACAGCCACAGACCCCCTCGACCCCCTCGACGACAACCGCATCGCTGCCGCCCATCGCCGCGCCCGCGAGATCCTCAAGTTCAGCCCCCTCGTCACCGACGCCTACTTCCACTACACCCCCTCCCAGATCATGCTCGCCGCCCTGCGCCTCGCCGACCGCCCGCTCGCCGACCGCCTCGTCGCCGAAGCCTTTCGCCGTCCCGGCACGTCCACCTCCACATCCACCTCCACGCCCTCCTCCACATCCACGCCCACAGCCACCGCCGCTCCACGCAAGTCCAAAAAGAACGGCGACGCCGAGTGGGAGCGCATCGGCGGCCCGGCCGTCCGCGACCGCGTCCACGACGCCCTCGCCGCCTGCGAGACCCTGCTCGCCGCCGAGCCGCCCGAACGCCTCGCCGACTACTGGGGCCAGCCCGTCTCCAACAGCATCATCAAGCCGCTCCTCAAGAAGCTCAAGACCTGCCACGACCCCGACCGCTGGGACCTCGTCGCCCTGCAGCAGGCCAAGCGCGAGGGCTCCGTCAAGGCCTACCACCAGCACGCCCTCCCCGAGGACGGCTCCGTCTTCGGCAGGTCCGCCCTCCCCGTCTCCGCCCTCCCCGATCCCGCCCTGCACGAAGCCAAGCGCCGCAAGGTCGCCAAGGCCCTCGACGACCCCTTTGGGCCGCCGCTCTAGGCAGCCAGCCTGTCGGAACATCGGGAATTTGGTATATTAGAAAGCAGATGGCAGTAAAATCCAATGAACACCTCATATCCTGTAAGATATGAACGATGTCTAGCACCAAGGTATCTCTCGCCCAGACGCATCCGAACAAAAGCCCACTCATCTCTCGCTGGGGAATATATGACGACTAAATACAGAGGAAACGGACATGATATAACACCACCTGCCGACGAAGGTGCTAGGCCACCACCGCCCAGAACGCACCCCGTCAGTCCAGAAACGAGTGTCGTCGCAGCGCTGTCGTGAGCTCCTGGAACCGCTGGTCCTGCACGCCCCATCCCGACACCGTCTGCACAATCGCATTCGCGTTGAGCGCAAAGTGCTTGCGCACCACGTCTTCCCACACTGCCATGTCTGGGAACACCAACGACTGCGAGATGCTCGTCGTGCCGTCCTTGGTATTCCCCTTGTCCAGAGACAACATGTTCAGCCAGTACAGCATCGCATGCTGGACCGTGTTCTTCTGGACTGCCGCATTCTCCCTGGCACTTGCCGCGGGCTCTTTCCGGGATTCTCGTCCGGGCTCGTTGTAATATGGCTCCTCGCAGAAGATCATTGCTTGGATAGACACTAGCACCTGCAGCAGAGTGCTGTGCTCCGGGTGCCACGTCTGCCCCTGTCCCCAGGTTCCCAGAAGAGAGAGACAAACTACGTCATGTCAGCAGAAGCAGTACAATCAAAGCATCGTTCAGAAATCCTTGCATACCTGTCCCGTCGTGGTACAGATTGGGGTTGAACCGAACCTGCCCCTGGCCAGTCGTCTTCAGCCTCATATGCGGAGGAGACTGGGGAAAGTTGACCGGGCAAAATATGTCAAACTCAAACATGCCGTTCTCGTACGGCGTTCCCCGTGGACCGATTATGATGGCCTTCATCACGTCCAGCCGCGATGATGCGTGCCGCACAAATATGCCTTCGGGCAGAGAGGACCGTAGAATATTGACGTCGTTAATGAGGCGCTTCATTCGTCCCTTGGGAGATGCTTGAATCGACCTTGTGAGCGTCTCAAAGTAGCTGTTTCCAATCACCTTCCCGTCCTCCATATCCGACAAGCAGTGTTCCCGGTGCCATGCCGTCACCTGCTCAGCACGCCTCCTCTCTTCGGCTAGCCCGGTAGCTTTGCGTGTGCGGCTTGACGTCCTGATCGGCTTGCTGAGCCCTCCGGCCGTCTGCGCGCTGTCCCCGGGAAGATCCTGACGGGTCTGCGATTGCACAGAGGCGAGACGCTCGCTCAGTCCTGAGAAGTTGCGGCAGATGTTCAAGGTCTTGAGCCCGTCCCCAGTCAGATACTCGGAGCTGTGGTAGGTTGACTGTTGAAGGACGAATCGACACAGCTCGGCCATGCGGTGCAGGAGAACGGCCAAGGACTCGCTTGATTCGCGCTCCTTCTCCTTGTCCTTTCCGGTCTCTGTCAACGCCGCCGCCGATGCGGTCGCCTCCGACGCGGCAAAGCACGCGTGGGCGAGCTGCTCCTCGTCGGCAAACAGTATTCTGGGCTGGGTCACGACAACGGCCAGAGCCGGCTGGTCGCAGAGGGCATCGAGAAACTGCCACAAAGAGTTGTATAGCTCATAGCGTTTCGTTATATCGTCAATCGAGGTGTTGCGGAGATATTCGGAAGCCTTGGCCAAAAGAGGGCTCCGGCACAGAATGTGGCGCAACAAAGTGGAGCATTCCGGCGACGGGGCATCGAACTTTGCGCCTCCAGCCGAGCGAGGGAGAAGGCGGCTCAGCATGAGGTAGTACGTCTGGTACTTGGAGTCCTCGGCCATCACACTGGCCCGCGTCTGTGCCGACCCGTATGCCGAATGTGAGTTCGTCAGGGGCAACCAGAAATAGGACCCGTCGCCATAGCCGACGCCGTTAGGAGTGGCCGCTTTCGAGTTCTTCTTGCTGAGAGCAGCACTTCCGGGAGCCAGATCTGCGCCGACTGCTTTGCTGGAGGCTGGCTTTCCGGATAGCGACTTGCTCTTGCCATGCGGCTTGCTTGGAGGAGCCTTACTGGAGGAGGACCCAGTGGCGGTCGAGTCGAGGCTGGCATGGACGGTGTGGCCTTTTTGCTTTTTGGAAGCCCTGAAGATGTGAAAGGGGTATCTTCCAGACTCGGCCTGTGCAGATGCGGCAGGGGAGGTGATTTCATGGTACTCGACGCCGCAGCAGAGAGCCCAGATGAGCATCATGCGGCCCACACCACAACACAGAGATATGATCGGCCGGCCGTCGGAGCCGGTGCTATCATAGGAAGAAGGGGCAGCCACGCCGCAACCAAGGCAGTTCAGTATCATGCACTGCGAGCATTCGTAGCCAGAAGTGACACGTCCCAGACGGGCTGTCATTGTCAGAAAGACACGGGCGTCCAGGGTTCCAGATCAGATGAACATACCATAGTCAGTAATCATTGCCTGCATATTGGCAATCACGTCCGTTGCTTTGAGGTTGAATTTGCTGCCGCAATGGTTGCAGGTGAACTGGGAGAGCTGGCGGGCAATTGTGCTCATTGCTCGGTTACCAGAAACCTGCAGGACGGCCGACGGCGCAGGCGGAGAGTGATGGAGGGCCCTTGCAATATCCCGAAAAACGTCCTTGCCGGTATCCCGGACAGCATTGGTCCACCATTCGTCAAATGTCGGGATTTGCCGTCCAGAGTATGCACTGCGCGTGTTAGTCTGGTAGGGAGACAAGAACAAGAATAGCCGCCCGTCGGACGGCTGTCCAGATGCATACCATTGCTGTAGAGCAGACGGCAGGCTGTTCGCAAGGTTCCCATTTACGGCAGAGTCTTCATCCTCTGACAAGAGAGATCTTGGGATCTGTGCCTGGCTGGCAAAGTAATACTTCTCATGGCACGGATCGCCAAAATGCATGCTGCATTCGCATGCCACCGGGCGGCCGTTACACACATAGTTGTGTCTGGTCTTGTCAGCAGAGATGCGGCGCAGCAGAGGAGAGGTTTGGGCCTAAAAAACAAACTGACAGGCAAGCTGGGGTTACGTTCATAGAAACGGTCGCCGCAGCTGGTGCCGGCTGCCAGTTCATCGCGCTGCCATTGTAGCCAAAGCCGTACTTGCTGTTGGCGATGCTGCTGCTGCTGCTGCTGCTGCTGCTGTGGACGTGACTAAGCGTGCCAGTAGCCGATCTGAGCACGGGTTGCAGCGGGGGAGCCAGCGGGGGGGCTGGGGGGAGTGGGTTCTCTGAGCCGGCACGGGGGTACGCATGTGGCGTTGGGACAACGTGGTTAGATGCAGCAGTGGTGCCAGCCGGAGCAGCGAGCGAGCTTGACGAGCCCTCTCTCGGTTTCTTCCAGCGCGAGACGTGCTTTTTGATCCTGTCAAATTTGGCTCCCAGGGGAGGCATTCCGAAGACGGGGCTATTGAGCTCGTGGGCCGGGTTCTCTAGAGAGTGACCTCCAGCACTGCCAGCCTGAGAGTCTGGGCGGGCCAAGGTTAGCTTGCAAAGCCCGAGAGCCGGTCGCAGGGAGAGAAGTTGGGAAGCAGGTGGGATTGGGGGTCGCCGAACAGTTGAGGAGAGATGGAGGGACAGTACTTTTTGTCTTCATCTGGCGCGTGGTTCAAGTTACCTTTGATGGAGCCAAAACGAGGCTCCGATCGGGCTCTCGAGAGCTAGGATGGACGAGGGCGACACGGGATGCAGCGAGAATGGCGGGGCAGAGTGTGGTTTATAAGGACAAAGGTGTGGCACAGGGCTGTGGTAGTACTCGGACGATGACTGATGGACTGACTGACAAGAGGACACACACACGCACACGCAGAGGGAGTAGGCAGCAGGGCAGGAAAGAAACAGTGGCACACTGCCACAGGAGCAGTGAATGACAGTTTGACGATTTTGTGGTGAATGTTACGGCGAAGCGATGGCCAGACGGTTTGGTGGTCGGCGAATACGACACGAGACCCGAGGCGAAAAGGCAGCAAGACACCTGGTGGTATTAGGAGGACCGACGGCGTTCTCGACTGGCGTGCTCGTATTCGAAGGAGCGGGCGGTCATGGAGGCTTTTGCGATCGGAACAAAGGGGACAGATGTGGAGGGCCAGGTGCGATCGGATGCGTAGTTCATGGAGATAAAGAGAGAGTTGCGTTTGGCTAGAGAAGAGCGGACGGGATAGTATTAAAATAGAGGGACCAGGACAGGCCTTGATTACAGAACGGCTCGTCTGCCAGGGAGACTAGACAAGGAGAAGAAGAGACAGTGTGAAGCAGGGAGGTTGCGAAAAAGCGATTGGGCTGGCGAGTCAGAGAGGTCGGGTGGAAGACGTCACGCGCATGGTCCAGCAGGCGCCAGGAGATGGTGGGGTTTTGATCTAATAAGATAGTGGACAAGGAGAGGATGTTGCGAAAGGCAGAGAGGGAGAGAGGAGAGAGGATGGGTGGTGCTTGTCCGGTGGGCGAAGGGAATGGGAAGAGAGGGGGGGGGGGAATCAGATGGATTGCTGGACAAGGTCGACGGCAAATGCAGGACAAAGAGACGTGGGCGAGCCAAAGGCAGGCAGGGCAAGCAGGGCAGGAAGGGCAGGAAGGGCAGTGGGCGGCGCCTGCCTGGCACCGGAGCTCGTCTGCGTTTGTGGTCTCGCCGCTCTTTTCTGTTTGGGCAACAAGGTGGGCAGCACATTGGCGCATTGGTCGTGGATGCCCTACCCGGAAGGGGTGTGGGCAGACTAGTCAGCGGGCAGGAAGGAGCAACAGGGAGCAGCAGGGAGCAGCAGGGAGCAGCAGGCAGACAGCTGCAGCCGGTGCAGCACAGTGCCGTGTTTTGCCAGCCAGACAGCGGCTCTCGTAACACCAACGGGCAGGGAAGGAGCAGAGAAAGGGGCCAAGCTCGATTGCGTCACAGCTCTGCGGAAAGGACCAAGACCAGGCCCTCGAACATGACTGTACATACATAGTAGTACGGAGTACGGAGTACGGAAAGCACATGGTTGAGGTCGAAAAGTACGAGTAGAATAAAACGACTTCTCAAACGGCCCTGTCTGTGCCCCCCCACTTCCATCGCGCTACCTGCGGTGTTATCTCTCTCGCCGTCCGTGTTCTGCGAAGACACGGCCGGGCTGACCCTGGTCATTTGACAACAAGCAGAACAGAAAAGCACGCAGGACGATGTGCAAGGCGGCGGCTGCGGCTGCTGATTGGGCGACGGGGGGTGAGGGGCAAGTTGTGCAGCTCGCGGGGTTTTATGCTTTGGAGCTTGGCCCCACTTCGCGGGTAAGCTGCGCTGAGCCCCACATGTCAGCTCACGTGTTATGCGCAGTGCCGCAGCGCAGAGCAGAAGTGGTGCGTGTTGGGAGGTGAGTGGTGGGTTGTTGTGGGTTGCGTGATGGGTTGTGGTTGTGGTTGGTGCTGTCTTTGGTAGGGTCGGTCGTATGCGTCGTATAGGCGATTGGCGTATTTACGGAGTATTGGCTCTGGCGTTCTGGGTGATGTGTGGACTTGGGGTTGTGGTAATGTGAGATATCTGATATGACGAGAATATTACATTGGATTGTGTTTGGATTGTGTTTGGATTGTATTTGCTGTTGGTGTTTCTAAGCGTAATGATGTTCGTTTTAGTTCGTAACGACATTTGTATTCAGAATATAGTGTTCGATATTGGACACTGATCCTCGATACTGCGTACTCTGATCTTTGGCCATCTCAGTCTTTCCTGTCGTTCCGTAGTCCTCCTCTCCTCTCTCCTCTCTCCTCTCTCCTCTCTCCTCTCTCCTCTTTCCTCTCTCCTCTCTCCTCTCTCCTCCTCCTCCTCTTCCTCCTCTCTTCTCTCTCCTCCTCCTCCTCTTCCTCCTCTCTTCTCTCTCCTCCTCCTCCTCCCCCCCCTTCCTCCTTCACCCCCCTACTCCGTCACGTCCAGCTCCGCGTAGTACCGGTAGATGCCCTCGCCGTACGCCTGCCGCCGCCCGCCGGCCAGGTATGCCGCGATCCGGGGCCGCGCCCGCACCGCCTCCACCAGCGCAAACACCCGTCCGTAGCGGCCGGCCGCGCGGGCCTGCGCCATGGCCCGCGGGAACTGGTGTCCGGTCCCGTCGACGCACTGGAACAGCACCAGGTCCGCGTACGTGAGCCGGCCACCGTGCAGCCACGGGCCGGGGCCGGCGGCGGGCCCGGCCAGCACCTGTTCAAAGTAGGCGAGGAACTTGGGCAGCCGCGCGCCCACAAAGGCGCGGCTGGCCCGCAGGCTCTCGGCCGTCTGGTCCTCGTAGTAGAGGCTGGTGCTGACGGGGTGGTGGCAGTCGTGGACCTCGTTGCAGAGGCCGTCGAGGGCCGTCAGGGCGAGGGCGCTGACGCGAAAGGGCGTGAGCGGGTCGGCGCCGTCGCCGGCGAGGCCCAGCCGCGGGCCCAGATAGGCCAGGATGGCGGCCGTCTGGCTGAGCACGAGGTCGCCGTGCACGAGCACGGGCGGCGCCAGCGGCGGCGCGTTGGCGGCGTCGCCCGCGTTGTCGGGGCTGATCTGGGCGAGCACGGCGGGCACGCCGGCGCGGGGGGCATCGCCGGCGGCATCACCGGCGGCATCACCGGCGGCATCACCATCGACGTCCTTCTCCCCCAGCTGGGCCGTGTCCACATAGGGCACGCCGGCCTCTTCAAAGAGCAGCCGGATGAACTCGCCGCGACCGGGCAGGCCGGGCCAGTACACCAGCTTGTAGGCCATGGGTGGGCGTGGGCTGGACGAGACGAGGTACGGTGGTAGGAGTCTGCGATGTTGGCGAGAGAGGATGTCCGCTCGAGGGTGTGTGACCAGATGAGACCAAGCTAACGAGGACAGCGACCAGCTCGAGATAAACACCAGCTCGAGAACGCGACCAGCTCGAGACTGCAACCAGCTCGAGACAACGACCAGCTCGAGACAAGACCGAGACAACCAGCTCGAGACAATGGCCAGGCAAGACGGACAAACGGATGACGACGTCCGGTTTTACGATGCGGGGATCGCTGGACTGCGAGGACCCACTGACCACAGCGCTTCATCCAAGTCCAGACACGCACTGTCTGAATGCCGTTCCTGCAGAAACGGATCGGAAGAGGACGTGCCAGAGCGCTAGAACGCTAGCGTCGCAGCTCTGTTTACCGTCGCCGGGGGTCTGTGTAATACAAAGACGACGCTTTGGCAGAGCACGGAAGGAGCACCCCTCTTCTTTTTTCTACTCCCCACTCGCTGCTGTACGATACGTGTACTTTCCATCTCGCCATTCAGGGCCGCCTGCGACAGACTTCCACCACAACCAACTGGCAGACTGGCAGACCGACTGCCAGAGCCAACAAGACATTTCACGTTGTGTCTGTCAGCTTCTCATAGCTGCGTTTGTGACGATCTAGACAAACTCTCACAACTCACAAACTCACAACCAACCCCAACCAACCTCTACCCCAAACTCAACCTCACAACCTCACAACCTCACAAACTCACAACTAACCTCAACCAACCTCATCCTCATCCTCATCCTCAACCTCACAACAACCCAGACCGCCACAATGGTCCTCACCCGCTCGGCTTCCGGCGTCGACGTGCCGCCGCCGCCGACCCCGTCCCGTCCTCGCTCGTCTGCCGGCGCCCCCTCGACGGCCCGAAAACCGTCGACCCGGAGCAAGAAGGCTCTGGTCCCCAGCCCGTCGTCTCCCTCTCCGTCCTCCCTGTCCTCGTCGTCTGTGTCCTCGTCTGTGTCCTCGTCCGTCTTCTCGCCATCCGCTGCCGCTGCCGCTGCCACCACCACCACCACCCCCTCCTTCTCCCACGCGCCCGACAACCTCACCATGCTCTGGCTCGCCGTCTCGCTGCCCCTCGTCATCTGGGACGCCGGCTACGTGCTGCTGCGGCCGCACTCCATGCCCGGCGGCGCCCTGCACTGGCCGCTCTGGCAGCCGTACGCGCTCTACGGCGAGGTCGACTACGTTTACGGCTTCAAGCAGTGGGACGCCGGCGACGGCTTTGCCGCCGCCCAGACGATGCTCAACGTGGCCGAGACGGCCCTCTATCTGTCCTACATTGGCCTGTGGGCGCGGCACGGCACAACCAGCGAGACCGCGGCCGGCCAGCCCGGGTCCTCGTACCGGGCCGTCGGCGGCCGCACCGGCGCCCGCGCCGTGCTGCTGCTGTTTGCCGCTGCCGTCATGACGCTCAGCAAGACGGTGCTCTACTGGCTCAACGAGTACTTTTCCGGCTTTGCCAACATTGGCCAGAACGACGCCATGTCGCTTGTCTTTTTGTGGATCATTCCAAAGTACGTCCTCTCTCGTCCCTCTCTCGTCCCCCTCTCGTCCCTCTCTCGTCCCCTCCTCTCTCGCCCTCCCATTCCCGCTAACAGCCCAGCGGCCTGTGGATCGTCTTTCCGGCCATCATCACCTACAAGGTTGGCAGCGAGCTCGTCACCGCGCTGGCCGGCCCGTCTCGCCCAAACGCAAAGAAGGAATAGCGACGGCAGCGACCGGCAGACCGCAGAACCACACGGACACCGACGAAAAGTAAGAGATGATATCGCACAGGGTGTACAAAGAATGGAGGGCTGTGTGGATACGGACCAGTGGGGTCGATTCCAATCTTTTGAAACTATTTCTCTTCTCTCGAGGTCCCCAGGCGGGACCTCGGCGGTCTCTTTGCATAGATACCCTTTTTGTGTTTTTATCTTTCCTCCAACACGCACATACTATGTCTGATGAGAATTGTTTAGGAGTCGAGTCCGGTTGAGCACTTGTGTTTTATTTGGTTGTCATTCAACGTGAGGTGGTGACCGTGTGGTCTAACCACTCGGATGTAGTCCGAGCTAAACAGGCGAGGAGAACAAACAACTGGAGGTATAAAGAAGAAAGCAGAATGGCAAAAAAAAAAAAAGATGAAGAAAAACAAGAAAAGAAAAAAACGGTAAAGTGCTGTTGCCTTGTCCCATGCAACGCGTATATCACTGCGGAAACACCTCGCTTGCACCACGCTCAAAAGCACAAAAAGGGTTTTAAAAAAAACGACAGACATTATGATGCATATTGATGGCCGTCTGGGTATCAGAGTGTGATGACGGAAACGAAAACGAGTGAAGGAAGAAAAGGGTGAAGCCAGAGAGAGCTCGGCCGAGCAAAAAGGCCAAGAGATCAGAGAACTCGCTCGTGAAAGGACAGAAAAAAAAGAGGCGGAAACGACAAGAGAGAATGGAAGGGCGATGGCGACCCGGCTCATCGCGTGTTGGGCTGCGGCAGCACCGTGTGGCCGCCCAGCCCGATCGAGAACTTTTCCCACTCCGGCTGCACGGCGCTCTCGAGCGGCACCTGGTGGCAGCCGGCGTGGTAGCTGCTGTGGCGGGCCGCCACGCTCTTCCCCCTGGCCGCCTCGGGGGCGGACGAGGACGGCCCCGGGAGCGACGGCATCGTCGCCAGCGTCGCCACGGTCGCCACAGTCGCCATGGTCGCCATGGCGGGCGGGCGCGGCGAGCCCGACGCCGCCGTCTGCAGGCTCTCCCTGCTCTCGCGGATCGCGAGCAGCACCTCCTGCACCATGTCCCGACGCCGGAAGCTCCTCTGCGGCTGGTGCGACGAGCGCGGACGCTCCGGCATCGTGGGCACCACCGGGATGGTGCTGCTCCGGCGCGGCGACACCGGGACGTCGGCAAACTCGTCGCCGCCGCCATACACGCTGAACCGTCGCTGGCGGGGACGTACGCCGGGCCGGCCGATAAGACGGGCGCTGCTGCGGGCCGGCACCGGCGGCGGTGGCGACGTCGGCGAGGGCACCCGTGCCATGGGCGACGTTGACACCGCGTAGACGCTGCTGCAGCGCAGCGCACTCGGGCTCGGGCTCGGCACGGCTGCTGGGCTCGGCACGGCTGCAGGGCTCGGCGGCACCGCCACGGCCAGACACGACTTGGGCCGGCTGCGAGAGGGAACAACCAGCGGCGGTGGCGCGTGCACGCGGAAGCTGCTTCTGCTGCCCAGCCGTCGCGCTGCCGTCGCCTCGCCGGAGACGTCCGCATCCGACGAGACCGTCGTCGCTGCCGTCGTGGCCGATGTGTCCGACGACGCGGACGTGTTGGAGTTTGTCGATGCCGTCGACAGGGTGCGCGCCGTTGACGGCGAAGGGCTGCTGTCGCCGGCACCCCCCCCCGTCTGGTGGGACGTGATGCGCACCGGGTTCGTCCCGTTGCCGTATCCGTGCACGAGGATCTCGTGGTACGGCGACCGCGTGTGGTCCCGCACGTGGTCTCGCACGTGGTCTCGCACGTGGTCCCGCGATGCCGGGCGCACCTGTTGCTCGTGGTCCGACCACGTCGCGTCCTCCACGTCCTGCTCGTCCAGAACCCCGCTGCGCGGTCGCGTGCTGTTGCTCCGGAACAGGATGAGCGACCGCCGGATGGCCGCGTTCCGCGACAGGTTGCTCGACAGGCTGCGCGTGCGCGGCAGCACCTCCAGGTGGCTGCCCGAGATGTTCTCCACGCCCGCCGAGCCGCGTCGGTTGGCCAGCCCGAGATAGTCGATGTCGGGCCGGATGTCCAACGAGAACTCCGGCGTCGGCGGACGCGGCTCGTCCTCCTCGGGCAGCCCCGGCGTCGACAGCCCCGACATCGAGGGCGGGCCCGGGCTGCGTCTGGCCGCCGGCTGCCCGAACCACCGGTCGCTGCCGATGCCGTCCTCGACGTCTGCGCCGTCCGGAGACGTCGCGGCCGAATGGGACGCGGCCGACATGATGGTCAGCCGACGGGACACCGGACACGGCGGCTTCGTCTCCACGTCGTCCTGCCACGGCGGCAGGTTCGCCGTCGATATGCTGATGTGGTACGGCACGTCGCCGGCGTTGCGCACTTGGGGCGGCGGAGGCAGGTAGTTGTTGTGCAGCGCCTGGTGGACGGCGTAGATGAAGATCCACCGCACCTTGCGCGCATCCACCATCGAGATCTTCTCGCCGCGGTCGACCTTGACCGGCGCCAGGACCGACTCTTCTTCGAACCGACGATACGCCCAGACGAGCTCGTTCTGCGACAGCTCCGGCCGCCCCATCTTGGTCGCCCGCAGAAGCGCCGCGTGGGCCAGCAGCCGCTTGCTCGGCCGCAGCTTTTCCGACCGGCCCTGCATCAGCCTGTCCATCGTCCTCCCGCCAAACAACGCCATCCGGTGCCGACGTCCGCCGCACTTTCCTCCACCGCTGCCTCGCGCCACGGGCGGCGGCGGGATCTGCGGCAGCAGCGGCAGCGGGTGCGACAGCGACGGGAAGCCGTGCCGCTCGTCAAACGACTCGACGCTCTGCAGCACACAGACGCCACCGTGGGCCAGTGCCGGGCTGTCCGACGCGATGGTGTACTCCTCGTCCACCAGGTAGTCGTAGAGCGCCTGGAAGTCGCCGGCCAGCGACTGGAGGATGTGTGGCTCGAAGATGGTGCTGCGCACGTCCATCGACACGGGCGGGTAGTAGCCGAGCCGCGTCGTGTAGTACCCGAGAACGTACGTCCGAAAGCGGTCCAGGTGGGCGCGAGCCGCAGTGGGGAGGCCCAGGTACGTCTCCGAGAGCTCGTCGTCCAGAAAGTTCTTCAGCATCTTGCCTGCCGCCCCGAGCCGCATGTCCATCTCCAGCCGGGCGTGGCGAATCAGCTTCCGAGAAGCAGGACTTATGTGCTAGCGGGAGCGAATGGTTAGCTCGGCAGACGACGGGTAGCAACCTGGTGGCCGTGCGACCACACCCTGCTTACCGAGTATTCCGTCTTGAGGTACAGGTGGTTGTACATGCCGACGCAGTGCGAAAAGGCCTCGACATACAGGTCGCGGTGCCGCGTGGCTTCAGCCAGCTGCAACACGCCCATGGCGTAGTCGGGCTGGCCCGTCATCTGCAGATAGCCCGCCTCGTCCATGTAGGCCAGCAGGTCCTGCACGTTGTCGTTGTCGGCAGGCCGGCAGTCGCGCATGGCTTCGAGCAGTGAGGTCAGCACGGGCCCGAGGTGCTCGCCCACCAGGGGGCGTCGGAAGATCCAGGCAAAGAGATTGCGCGTGGCGACGTGGTGGCTGAGCACCTGGTCCAGGTCGGCGCCTGCGGGCGGCGGCATGTAGAGGTCGACGCGGCCCACGCGACGCACACGGGTCCAGTAGTCGAGCGTTGCGAGCAGTGGCGCGCGTGTGCCGGTGTTGGCGTTGGCGTTGGTGTTGCTGGTGTTGCTGGTGTTGCTGGTGTTGCTGGTGTTGCTGGTGTTGCTGGTGTTGCTGGTGTTGCTGGTGTTGCTGGTGTTGCTGGTGTTGCTGCTGGTGTTGTTGATGTTGGTGTCGTTGCTACTGCCATTGCTGCTGTCGTTGCTACCGCCACTTCTATCGTCGCTACTGCCACTTCTGTCGGGCACCTCAACCGCCTCTGGTGTGGCTCCGAGGTCGTGGGCGATGAACCTCTCGACGAGCGGGTGGCATTGGGCCGCCAGCAGCGTCGAGAAGGGCACCTTGAAGGCGGGACCTCGTCGAGACTGCCCTCGTTCGTACAGGTGCACATGGCAGTTTCCATGGCGGAACCAGAGATCGGGATCCTGGATCGTGTTAGTGGCCCCGCGGGGAGGCAACCGTCCAGGACGCGCGAGACAGTCGTCGGCACCAACCTGGTGGAGGCAGTCCCAGTCAGAGCTGGTCTTGGCCTTGCCGTCCCAGCGCTTTATGCCGGTGCGCTGGGCCTGGTGGCTCTCGGCAAAGTCGCCAACCTTGCCAGGCTTCCATCCGCGCGGCCGTGCTGACACGCCAGGAGAGTCGACGGCCGCGTGCAGAGAGGACATGGCGAGGACGGCCGAGCTTGTCGAGAGGGCTCAGCGCTCCGTCTGCTGCGCTTGCTGCGCCGTCTTCCTGTCGTCTTGCCCAGTCTCCTTCCTGGTTGTGCAGGGGGGGGGGGGGGGATCCGAGCGAGTGCAGAGGCCGCCAATGTCGAGAAGAAAGCAAAAAGCTGCAGAGCTGCACGTTTTATGGGTCAACAGCTCGCGCCCAGCTCGTGTTGTTCCCAGGAAAAAAAGAAAGGAAACAAAATAGGGCCCCAGGGTGAGTGCCGCCTGTTGAGACACCGACGTGTTGAGCAGCCGCTGCCCAGGAACAGCGCCGAGACCTCCAAGCGTCGGTCTCTTGTCCCCGTCACCAAGACAGCCTTGTAGCCCCCAACGGTTTGGAAAGGCTGTGATTCTGCCGCACAAGCACGTTGCGAGAAGACAGAAGAGGGAAAAGGGAGGAAGAAGAAAAAAGAGCACGATCGCGATGGAGCGGCCGCAATCTACATAGGGAAAAAAAGCACATTATACCCAGTGTCCACTTTCGATCATCTGTAGCGAAATCTCCACCGTTGCGCCACTTCGGATAGCTGTATGGACAGGACGCCAGGACAACAGGGGACAACAGGGACAGCAGGGACAACAGGGCCGGAGGGATAGCCAAACACTCGCAGCTGAACAAGTGGGGGGGCACCAGTGCACAATCAGAACGTCTCTACTCTAAAACGAGTAGCGCAGCCGCCTCGGGGGTCTGGCACGACCAGGGGTCAGAGTCCTGCTGCCCTATTCTGCCTAGGGTCATGTTGAACATCACCAATCTCCCTCCGTCGAGCAGGGCACTTGCCTGTCGCTGCCCATTCCGGCGGACACACCGGCACTGCCCTCTCGCTGCAGTGAGCAGTGGCTTCTTGCCGCCCTCCCAGTGGTTCCCCGTTGCACCACCTCTGGCGGCGTGCATGCATGTGCGCTCATTGAGCCGTCAGCTGCGGCGTAGCCCGTAGCATCCAGCCAAGTCGCCGACATCTCCCAACAGCCGGAGCCGGTGGCGCCAATAAAGCTGCGTATTGGGCAATGGGCCGCCAGACGCCTGCTGTTTCTGGCCGCTCCTTTGCCCATTCGACAGCTGAAGGCCGGGAGGCCCAGAGTCTGCCTGTGGCTTACTTGCGTAATAGGCTCCTGTCCCTGGCCAATGGCGGCCTTCCGCGTTTTCTGAAATGCGTCTCGCCGTGCAGCATTGCCCTGTGTCTGTCACCGTCTTTCTGCTCTTATCGCTTTTCTCTCTCTCTCTTTTTTTTTTTTTTTTTTGCTGGCCTGCCCTGGTGGCACCCGGTGGATGGACAGCAGTATGTAAGACAATCGGAATCGACGATACCACCTTGGGTGGGGGGCTTGCTTGCGTGGATCGCCACCACGTCCTGCACCTCTCGGCCACCGGTACTTGGAAGCTGGAAGACATGCCTCTCTGGGTGTGCAGAAATTTCCAGAGAAGCGAGGAAGCGGGATGGACGCGAGTCCGGGGAGAGACGAACAGATGCCTTCCCTTTCTCGTCCCGTTCGTGCAGGAAACGAGCAGACGAGGCCGTCCCCGGTACGCCTTTTCAGCGACTGTCGAAAATGCATCTTTGCTGATCATTACTATTTCCACCGTCTCACTGGGGCCTCCTCCTGACAGCCGCCTAGTATTTCCGGTCCACAACGAGGGCGGTAGGTTATGCGTAGTCGCGCCCTTCAGCTCCTGGCATCGGATCTGTTTCTGCCCGTTGGCAGAAGCTTTCTTTTCTTCTGGCTCTGCTCGTTCTGTCGAATTTCTCTGTCTGAGTGGGATTTGCCTGGCCGCCCCCCTTTTCATTTATTAATGATGATGCCATGTTGGGCAATGCGCCCATCCACTAAACCCAAGATGGGGTGCTAGTGCAGTAGCCCGTCGCCTCCGTATCTCGCAGAATTAGTCAAGAGAATGAAGCATCGACGTGTCTGATCTCTCCCCCTGGTCGCCGACATCGAAGCTGCTTTCGCAATCGCCGACTTGGGCATGCAGGCCCGCCGCACCCAAGATGCCTGTGCACGTACTCCGTACTCCGTACCGTGTACATACATGCTATGTAGCAGTTCCTCAGTGGCTTCCGACGACGCAGGCCACAAGAAGCAAGCCGTGCTGACAGGGGTTGTTTCAACCTTGTCTGTTTGGGATGCCGAAGCTGGTGTCGTGAATTTCGCAGTAGATATCATCACACTTGGCTGGTTGCCAGGGTCTCTGGTCGGTGGGACGGTGGAACGGCGCCTGCTGTCCGAGCGCTCCAGCGAGCAACACACGAGGACAGACCTGTCAATTTAACTCGTAGGTGTTCGCCTCTCCTCCACTGGACTGGTGACCCGTGCGCTGTTTGGTGCTGCTACGCTGGCTGTTGCCTGCCAAACCCCCCCGGCTAAGCAAAGTTGAAACACGTTGGCCAAGAACAGGTTTGCAATTATCTTAATTTTCCGGGGACGCGAACTGTTGCCGACGCTTGCCCGTTTTGCACCCGATGGCACGAGAACCCTGATACTATGTATTAGAATACGAAGGCAATAAGACTGGCGAGAAATAAAATGATATTTCCCTCATGGGAGCTGTACAATGCCATGTTGTATCTTACCATTGGCTTGACTTGGTTCGTTGGCGAGACGCCGTGGAACTTGGCGAGCTGAATGCTGCATGCTGACGGCTTCCGAGCCAGTTTTCACGTGCCGTTCCAACCTATCGACAGAGTGAGGACGCGTACTTGCATCTTACCATGCAGAGGGGTGCAGCAGTGTAGTCATGAATGGAGCTTCCGCGTTGGAAAGGCATGTTTGCATGTAGATTTAGTCAATCACGAGATCACAGAGAGACATTGCCATACATAGTATTACGAATGGGCGAGGGCCCAAACAAGAAGGAACCCCTGTCCAAATTAGGAAGGCTACAGCCTCCACGAGTGCTCCCCAGTCTCAAGCACGTAAGACTCGTATATCTGATCATCGGCCGTTGCGATTCTGCCAGGTCTCACCGCCCGTCATTGGAGCTTCCCAATATCCGCAGTTCTGGCTCTCAAGGCCGCACCACCTCTCTTGTGTCTCGACCGGCAGCTCGTCTCCTGCACGTCCGCCACCTCGTGCTGTGAAACAGGCGCAATGCCGACATCCTTTACGCCCTACACGTACATCCAATGTCCGTGTTCCGCCACGGGCTCCTCCGCGGCCACGACGGCACGCGAGACCAAGAGCACGCCGTCATTCGCCGACCAGTCGACGCACACCGACCCACGACCGGACGAGCACGACGAGTACGATAGGACGTTTGACCCGCGGTCTCCACGGGCAAACTACAGCCTGTATCCGCTCGAGTACCTGCTGTACTGCGAGGACTGCCACCAGATCCGCTGCCCGCGCTGCGTGGCCGAGGAGATTGTCACGTACTATTGCCCCAGCTGCCTGTTCGAGGTGCCGACGAGCAACCTGAAGAGCGAGGGAAACCGGTTCGTGGGCCCGTGCCCTGTCTGATCCAGGAGAACGCACAGAGAAGGGGAGGGCGGTCTGCTAAAGTGTCCGATGCAGATGTACGCGCAGCTGCTTCCAATGCCCCATCTGCGTGGCCCCCCTGACGGTGACCAGCCTCGAGCCCGTGCCCGCGACGGGCAGTCTGCCGCTGCCCGAGGGCGGCTCGGCCGGCAACGGGGGCCCGTTTGTGCTCACATGCAGCTACTGCCAGTGGTGCTCGACCGAGGTCGGGATCAAGTTCGACAAGGCCAACGGCCTGTACAGCCAGCTGGCCAAGCTGCGAAACGGCGGCCGGCCGCGGCTGGTGCCGCGAGACCGGAAGGAGCGGCAGCGCCACCTGAGCGCGACGATCCCATCGCTGCTGGTGGACGGCGACGAGCCGGCGGGGACGGCGCAGGAGCGGCTGGGGCAGATGGGGGGGGCGGCGGACAAGGGCGGCGAGCCGGGGCTGGACATTGAGCGGCAGTTTGCCAACCTCAAGCAGTTCTACCAGCGGCAGATCTCGGAGACCAGCGACGGCGGCACGGCGGGGCTGACGTCGTTTGGCGACCTCGGCTTCGGCTCGCCAGCGTCGCTGTCCCGCATCATGAGCATGTACACGACGGGCATGGCCATGTCGGGGTCGCGCTTCGACAAGCGGTCGCAGGCACGCGTGCGCACGATGCGCGAGGCCCGCGACGAGAGCGAGGGCTTTCTGGCGGCGCAGCTGGACGAGACGGCGGCGATCGAGCGGCTGTGCGGCGACGACGGCGGCCCGACGTCGTGGGACGCGACGGCGTCGGCCGAGCAGCGCGCCGGCCAGTCGGCGTACCTGGGCGAGGGCCTCCTGCACGGCCGCGCACGCTTCCTCGACGAGCTGCGGCCGGTGCCGGTGCTGCTGCGCACGAAGCGGTCGAAGCGCTGTCCGGTGTGTCGCCACATCATCAGCAAGCCCGAGGCCAAGTCGACCAACAACCGGTTCCGCATCCGGCTGGTGGCCGGCAGCTACATCCCCAGCATCTCCATCCGGCCGCTGCAGGCGGGCGGCAGCAGCACGTCCCTGAGCATCTCGACGCCGCGGACGGGCTCGTCGTCGTCGTCGTCGGCAGCAGCAGCGCTGGCCGCGCCGGCCAACATCCTGGAGCCGCTCAAGCCGGTGCAGTACATCCTGACGTTCAAGAACCCCATCTTCGAAAACGTAAAGGTCACGCTGGCCGCGCCGTCGACGACGCCCGGCCGCTTCGCCAGCAAGGTGACAGTGCTCTGCCCGCAGTTCGAGGTCGACTCCAACACGGACGTGTGGGACGACGCGCTGCGCGACAGCGACCGCAACGGCGCCGGCGCGGCGTCGTCGGGCAGCGGCAACGGCAGCGGCAGCCACGGCCACGGCCACGGCCGGCGCACCGACGACAGCCAGCCGCACCAGGCCATGGCCGGCAAGATCTGGGAGCGCGGCCGCAACTGGGTCAGCATCGTGCTCGAGGTGGTGCCGCCGTCGCTGAGCCTGGACATGCTGGCCATGACGAGCCGGCCGGTCGGCAAGGACCAGGCCAGGGCGATCGACCTCAGCCCGCTGCGGGAGGACGAGGACGTCGTGGAGATACCCATGTTTGTGCGCGTGGAGTGGGAGGCCGAGGTGGAAAAGGACGGCGTCGGCACGGCGGCCGGCCGGGACAAGGACGCCAAGGAGAAGAGGGAGCTGGCGTACTGGTGTGTCCTCGGCATCGGGCGTGTCCGACGGGAGTGAGGACGATGTAGGGCAAACACGAATTTCATCACAATACCCCCGGGTGGCCGTTTAGACCTGTACTCGTAGGCATCACAGCACATCCAACAGTCATGATTATATTGTTTGAATCCCTTGCTCTGAACCGTTCACGAGCACTCGAGTACACCACCGGGACGCAGAACCCGTTGGAAAAGCTTTCCCATCCATGCTTAGAAATAGGACAAGGGCGCTGCAAAACGCCCAAAGAGACAGGAACGTGCATAGACAAAGAGGCTTTCCGTCGTTTGGAGACAGTTTATAATTTTTTCATTTCCTCTTTTCTTGTTTTTACTTTTTGATAAAAAACCAAACCCGTCCGGCCAGCCAGCCCGTTCCCACGCACCAGGACAACTCCACCACCGCAGACGTGCGCACACGTGGCGCCTAGTACTCGGCGCTGGACTGGGGGAACTCGAAGACGACGGCGCGGCCGGTGAGTCTCCGGTAGACCTCGGAGTAGCTGTCCAGGCGGTAGTCGACGCCGCCGCGCTCCTTCTCGTCGAGGATGACCTTGAGCGTCTTGCTGCCGTCCTCCTTGGTGCGGAGGCGCTTGCCGACGATCTCGACGGGGTAGACGAGGTCGGTCAGGATGGCGTCGTGCACGGCGGTCAGGGTGCGCGAGCGGGGGCGCTTCTGCGTCTGGGTGTTGCGCGAGCGGCTGGAGCGCTTGGGGCGCGGGAGGATGCGGCGCGAGGCCAGGATCAGGACGTGGCGGTCAGGGAACTTCTTCTCCAGCTCGCGGGTGAGGCTGCGGCGCGTCAGAACGGCTGGACGGTGCACACGGGACCAGAGAGAACCACGGGGGACAACTTACCGCTGCTGGACACGGTGGAATCCCTGCAGGGACGGGACGGGGACAAAGATGACAATAGCCTTCTTGCCGTGGCCGACTTCGATCTATGATGAAGATCCCAAGTCAGCATGCGAGCTCCTGGATGGATTTTTTTTTTTTCTCTACGTGAACACCATCCATGGACCGCTTCCCGTCCTGTATCCACAACCAGTATGTGCATATGGGGGGTGCAATGCGACAAGTTCGAAGAGAGTAGAGAGGGGGAGGAGAGGAGAGGTCGAGTAACGGGGTCGGGACTTTGGAGATGAGGATCGTGGTTCGGGTCGAAGAGAGCGCGGATAGCACAGAACAATCGAGGTTTGGGTGCCAATCGCTCGTCAAAGCTTTCCCTGCAAAGGAACCCGATTCCCAATCGGACCGCATCTCTCGCCCATTCGCCGGTGCAGTCAATCCAACAGCAGACGCCATCGTCTGATGACCGCCCGACGGTGTCGTGGCAGGTGATGCTGACGTCTTTTTTTTTCGAGTCTTTTTGTTTTTCGCTGTCCTCGTCGCCTCATCGCCTCATCGCCTCTCCCGTACCCTCCCCGCCTTCTCGCCGACACGGTCACGAGCATATGCAGGGCTTTCTCATCTCACCTCGCGGGCAGACACGAACTGCAGCGGGCGCAGGGCGGCGCGCAGGTCGGTCGTGTTCGTCTCCAGGTCGTAGAGAGCACCGGCGATGCTGGTCTCCAGCTCGGACGGGTTCTGGTGCGACGGGCTCGTCGGCGCGATCTTGTTGAGCTGGGGGGTGCTCATTTTGACTGATTGATCCGGGTTGGGAGGGGAAAGAAGAGAGGGGGAAAAGTAAGGGAGGGCAACGAGAGTTGGGCTGCTGGGTGTGTCGTGTCAACGGGATGAGGATCGAGGCGGCAATCGTGAAGAGAAAATTATCCAGGGCTTTTGGCGGGCATAGTGGTAATTTTTTTTTTTCGCGGCTAAAGTGCACTAAAATTTCGAGAGGGTTTGTGAGCCCTGAATTCCTGTGGCCAATGACGGGGTGGGGAGTGGTGGCCCCGGTATGTGATTACATAACGCGACAACGCTCTCGGTGGAGTCATGGATGGCACTGGTACTCCATAAGGTAAATGCCAAGATGCAATGCATCCCGCTGTCATTCGATCTCTCGACTTCATTGTAGGATACAATACCAACGTGGAAGACGGTCCCGGTGGGATTTACAGAATACGATGATGAATACACCGTCTTCTTGCTTGCGTGCCTCGAACGGCCGATTCGCAATCTCGCTGAATACCTGAAGAAAACGGAATGTCCCGAAATGGGAATATCTTCACGCAGGATATGGAACGACATGAGCACGGCAGTGGGAAGAGTGTTTTTGATTCACAGCTTTTGTCTATTCGTCCACTGTCCTCTGCCAGCCCCGAGCAGGCTCCATACTGTTCTCGTCGTCGTGATCGCCGTCGCCTGCCAGCCCTGAGCTCACTGGCCAAAGGCGTCGGCATAGTTGGTCAGGCAGAAGCGGTACTTGATGTCGCCCTTGTCGAGGCGGACCAGGGTGGTGGACAGGTTCTCGGCGCTGATGGGGACCTCCTCGACCCAGGGGCGGATGTTGTTGTCGGCGGCGAGCTGGAGCATGGCGAGGACCTCCTTGCGGCTGCCGAGGTGGCTGCTGCCAAAGAAGCAGCCGTTGCCGAGGAAGGACTGGTTGCGGACCTGGATCCCGTCGCCCTCGGGCAGGCCCACGCTGACCCAGTGGCCGTGCACATCGAGCAGGGAGAGGTAGGCGGCCAGGTCGAAGCCGTCAAAGGAGTTGGCCGTGTTGACGATGAGGTCAAAGGTCATGACGTGGGGCGCGGCCCAGTCCTTGTCGGCCGTGGCGATGAAGCCGTCGGCGCCCATCTGGAGGGCGTCGGCCTCCTTGCCGTGCGAGCGCGAGATGGCCCAGACCTCCGCGCCGAGCGCCTTGGCAAAGAGGATGCCAAAGTGGCCGATGCCGCCGATGCCGACGATGCCGACCTTCTTGCCGGGGCCGCAGCCGTTGCGCACGAGCGGGCTGAAGGCCGTCAGGCCGGCACACAGCATCGGCCCGGCCGCCGTCGAGGGCAGCGCGGCGGGAATGGGAAACACCCAGTGCTCGTGGGCGCGGACGTGCGACGAGTAGCCGCCCTGCAACACAATGTCGGTGCCGGGCCACGTGACCCCGTATGTGTCCAGCTGCTGCCGGCAGTACGTCTCGTTGTCGTTCTTGCACTGCCGGCAGTCCAGGCACGAGTAGCACTGCGCGCCCACGCCCACGCGCTCGCCCTCCTTGATCAGCGTCACCTTGGGGCCGACGCGGATGGCCTTGCCGACGATTTCTGCCGCAGCGGGAGGTTAGCAGAGGGACAGAAGAATGGGACGGCAGCCAGCAGCCAGCAGCCAGAAGCCAGAAGCCAGAAGCCAGAAGACAGCAGACAGCAGACAGCAGACCGGCAGCCAGCAGAACAGCAGCACAGCTTTACGCACCGTGGCCGACAGCCAGGGGAAACTTCTGCTCGCCCCAGCCGCCGCTGATGGTGTGCAGGTCGCTGCCACAGACACCACAGCACTCGATCTGCACGTCGACGTCGTAGTCGCCAAACGGCTTGGGCTGGAACTCGTTCTTGTGGAAGTCGCTCCAGGTCTCGGAGCTCTCGACCTGGAAGCCGGTGAACTTGTCGGGATACGGCATGGTGAAGGACGGTTGGGGCAAAAGGCGACGGAAGAAAGGCAGGAGGCAGGAGGCAGGAGGACAGCAAGACGAGAGAGACACAATGAAAGAAGGCAGAAAGCAGAAGGCAGAAAGCAGAAAGAAGAAAGCAGGTTGGCAACACAGATTCCCCTCCCCCGCTATATATTGCACCGAACTGTTATCGGTGAATTGGCTTTATTTTTCTTTCTTTGCTCGCATCCCGCTTTGGGGGGGTCGTTTTTAGGGGCAGCACTAGCAGCTGTTAGCGAGGGCCAGGACGGCGTATAGGGCCAGTCGACGTCGTTTGGCAGCTGTTGAGGATTTGCGTAGTATTTCGGTTTGCCTTGTTGGGTATTTTTTTTTTTTCATTCTTTCATTCTTCTTTTTCTTTTATTTCTATTTCTCTCCTACATTCATTTCTCTTTCTTCCTTTTCTTCCTCCCCCCATTCATCCACTCCGTCCTCGCTCTGCATATCCGAGGGCTCTTTCGGCTTCCTCTCCATTATCCTTCCTTTATTCCGTATCGCGCCTCCCGCAGCCTGGACGGAACAATTGGGTCTGTACCTTGCTTGGCCTGGCCGCCGCTGGGCCCCGCAATAAAGGCTGGCCGGCAGCCAACGAGAGGCGGTTGGGCGGTGATTATTCCACCAACTACGTCGCTAATTGTGGGAACCGATGAGCAGAGCTGCACGCAACTTGCATGCGCAGCCGACCTGCCCGGTTTTTTTGCAGACTAGGACGGGACAGAACAGGAAATGGGGGCGCACGCCTGCCAACTTGTGTCTGCTGGAGTGGGACTCTTTGTCAGAGTGTAGATGTGCAGAGGAGATAAGATGAGTCGTAGCCAGGAGTACTCGGGCAAAGCTGCCAAACTGCCTGGCACACTGCCAAGTCTTGGCTGACACGGGAGCGAAACAACCGTTGTGAGACACTGGCTACCGGTCAAGCGTGTAGCAGCTCTGGTGTGTATGCCTGTGTGTTTATGTGTGAGCTTATACGTGGTTGTGTGTGCTCTTTATCGAGTAGACATGCATGCTATTTATACGTAATATTCACACACATATTTATACATCTTCACAGAATGCATTTCCAGCTTCGCCCACATCCAGTGATCACCACCCACGAAACGACCTGGAACGTCTTGGGCTCTTGGCTGTGGCCTCTGGCCGCGGACGGACTGCAAGTGATGGGTATAGATACTCGTAGAGGCTTCCAGCTGGTTTCCGCAATCGTGTTTCTGTGTTCTCGTATGATTCTCTGCTTGTCTTTAATATATCGCACCAATAGAAGGCCCTCGTCGTGCCCTCACCTGCTCACCTCCTCTCGTCGCCTCTGCCCATCATGGTCGCCCTCCCACGTCCACACGTCCACCTGCTCGTCCTGCTCGTCCTCGCCGCCGTCGCCGTCGCCTCACCACTGCCGCTCAACATCAATCTCGGCGCCTACTCGCCCGCCATCGTCGTCGGCGACGGCGCCATTGAGTTTGACGGCAGCAAGACGGACACGACGGCCGAGAGCGTGCTGGCCAGCACCGGGACGGCCGTCACCACCACTGCCGCGTCGAAAGACGTAAAGGCGGTGCAGGCGGGCTCCAGCATCCTGTCCGAGCCAGTGCGTTGTCATTCTTCCTCTCGTCCCGTCCTTTATGCTAACCGAAAGGCCTCTCTCCCCATCCCCGGCTCCAAGGCACAGAATCCACAGCCATAGCCAATGATGCTGAGGATAAAAAACAGAATGGCCATCGAGCTGGCTCGACAACGGAACATTGAAACTTTGGGCTTATCGGTAGAGCACAGGATAGAATAAATTTCGAATAATCATTTCCACGTCGAAGAAATTGATAGTCTGAGATAGTAATATTTGCACGTAGACAACCAAATCAACGCTTGATATATATATACAATACAATAAAATCCTACACTCGCCCAATTGGATATCATTCCCCGGAACAGCGCATTGCCTTCCACGCCGTCTCCTATTCGTCGTCGACAAGGCCGACCTCATTGTCGCCTCGCCCCTCGTCGTCGTCCTCATCCGCCTCACCCTCCTCACCCTCGTCGTCGTCGTCGTCCACCGCCCAGTCGCGCCACCCCTCGCCGCGCACCCAGCTGATGCCCTTGCGCCAGGCCGGCTCGCGCGCGGCTCGCGGCTCGCGCTCGTATGCCGTGCCGGCCAGCAGCAGCGCCGCCACAAACACGGCCACGTCGCTGCCGCTGCGTGCCGGCGACCGCCACCAGCCGCGCTTCACGCCCATGCGCACGAGGCTCTCGACGCTGGCGCGCGCCGAGTAGAGAAAGACGGCGTGGCCGTGTCGCCGCTCCAGCCAGGCCCAGAGGCCGGCTGCAAAGCCGCCCAGGTACACGCGCTGTGTCGCCAGCATGCGCCGTGGCAGCCAGGCCTGGAACACGCACATCGATGCCCACGCCGTCGACAGCGCTCCCGTCACAAACGTCGCCGACCGTAGCGCCCGCGCCACCACCAGCTGCTGCAGCGCCCGCAGCGGTGCGTCGTGCAGGGCCGCCGCCAGTCGGGGCAGCCGCGGCAGCTGCAGAGCCGTGTACAGCACCAAGAAAGCCCGCACGTATGCTGGGAACGACCGCAGCCAGAACAGCAGCTGTGTCCGCCCGCACGACGGGTCGTCTGGGTGCAGCGCCGCGCAGCTCAGAGATGCCAGCAGAGGGTGTGCTCGTGCCACCAGCGGCGGCAGCACGGCAGCCACGGCCGGCGAGGAGGCTGCCAGCGTCACCACCTGCTCGGCCTCCTTGCCCGGGAACAGCATCGGCGACGCAAATGCCGGCCAATGCGCCTTCGCCATCGCTGCCAGCGCGTCCATCACTGCCGACGGTGCCGGCCAGCTCGCCACCACCGTTGCCGACGCCTCCACAGGCGCCGCGTGCAGATAAGTGTCCGTGGCCTGCATCTGTCCTAGGATCATGTTGCCCAGCGGTACTGCCGGGAAGCTGTCCCGGTCAAACACGGCCGCGTACAGCAGCTGTCCAAACGCAAACGGCTGCAGCATCCACGAGCCCCACCACCACGGCCGTGGTCGAGGCCGTGCTTGCAAGACGACGTTGCTCTTCCCACTGCTGCTGCCGCTGTCGACGATGCTGGAATTGCCGCTTCCGCTGCCGCTGCCGCTGCCGCCGACGAGCCCCGCTGCTGCTCCCACGGCAGACCGCACCACCACCGGCACCATGTCGACGCCCCAGATGGCCCCCGTGTCCTCGGCTACGTTCCACGCAAGCTCCAGTCCCCGGAAGACCGCCATGAGCGCCAGCATCATCCGGAACCGTGCTGGTGCGATGCCCAGCGCCAGACCGGCCAGGGAGGCTCCCGCTGCCGGCGCGTACGGCGACGTCAGGGCCGCGGCTGTACGGGGGTTGCGTGACCGGAACGGCAGCGCCGCCGGGTCGAGCAGCGTCGTGCGGAGGCGCGTGAAGAACCGGAACAGCAGCCGGTACAGCAGCAGGATGGCCGAGAGCGAGAGCGACAGCCGCACTGTCGGCGACTTGTGCAGCGGCTTCTTCTCGGGTCTGGACGGTTAGAGAGAGAGGGAGTAGAACAGAGCCGAGGGCACAAACAACACGCACGCTTTCTTGCCCAGAAACCGCCGCTGGATCGCCTCGTAGAGCCGCATTCCGCCGGCCGTGGCTACAAACACGCGCAGTGCGTGCCGCACGGCCCGCGTGTTGAAGTCGTCCGCACCGACAATGGCGTCTGTCGTCGCTGCTGTCGGCTCTGCCTCCTTTTTCGCCCCGGTCGCCTTCTTCTTGGCTGCCGGCCCGTCCATGATCCGACCGACCGTCTCGACGCTGGGCACGTGCCGCCGCACCGCCCGCGATCGGGACAGCACATACTTGTGCAGGGCTGCGTATTCGCGCGCCGACATTGTGTATCGCAACGCGTTGCGCAGGACCGCCTCGTTGGCCGCCGATGGCGGTGGCCCTGTCCGCGGCGGCGTCGCCGCGCTGGCGGACGACGCCATGGCTGGAGGGGGATGTGTCGGCGGCTGGTCGTGCTCGAGGAGGATGTGACGGTCCGCTGGAGACGCTGTCGATGATGCGATGCCGCGATAACGTCTTGTCGATGACGACGTTGCAATGAAAGTGTGACTGTGCGATAAGGCCCACGGGAAGGAGAAGGACACGAGAAGAACAAGCCACAAAAGAAGAGGAGGAGGCTCCGGCAAGAGCGCGCGTCGGCTCCCTGATCGTAGGGCGTGCCGTCAATGCCAGGAGATGGCCTCCGGGTGGAAAACGAGATTGCGATGCATTCCGAGAATTGGAAAAAGGGAGGAAAAGAGGGCGCGTCTTGGCTCGGCTGCTTTCCACATGCATCGGATTGGGTAGGCACGCAACCCACCTCGGCTGGTCCACGCGCGCCTTCCCCTTCTGGGCTACTACAGAAACGCACGAACCACCCCCGCAGCTCCTTCCCCAGAGGTCGCGCCACTTTCCGACATATGTCCGCCAAAGAAGGAAGCCATCCAGAGAGGAAGCAATCCGGCGAAAAAGGCTCACCGGCAATGCGACTGTGAGCAGGCCAACATACCCCGCTGCTGCTGGTGTGCTGGCCCGGACGCTCATTGCTCGACGGCCTGACGGCTGGCACGCGGGCCCACAGACCGGAGCATGTGGCAGCCGTGACAGCAACCACACTCCTCTGTGGACACGACCAGTGGGTGCAGAGATACGTGTCAGCAGTCGTGCATGATGGGAGCCGCTTGGATGGCCACCGCAATTCTTGACCGCCGTATGACCCGCTACGGCAACTCGCAAGAGTCTGCGGGTCTTGGTGGTCGGCATACGGAATTATGCATGGGCATGGAAGTGGTAGTCTGTTTGAGATTTCGGTGATGGGAGTCATGATGCGAGCAAAAGTGCATACAAGAAATCCATATTGTCGTTGCCAACGAGGCAGATGTCAAGAAGGCCTGTATTCGGAGATCCGGCTCAAAGACAGACAGTCTTCCCATGATTTCTAAAGTCGTATTCACCATTCTAACGCACACCCATACTCCATCTTATTGTCTCCGCTTCTTGCGTCTCCATTATGTGAAGGCAGGGCCTTTCGAAAGCAATAAACGTAGCATTGTCCCTGGCCCTCGCTGCAAATGTCGCATTGTGGCAACATTTACCAGCCACTGCACGTTATTGTTGCCAGACTCCATTCTCTTGGCAGTTGTCATTTTCATTAATACGCAATGGCCAAAGTGCCCAATGTAAAGATACTCCGCAATGGCTCCAATAAACTGTCTGTCAATTTTGAGCCCAGAGGAATTGCGCACTTTCCCCAACGACTGGCCTTCTTCTGCCCTAGACCGGCCTGAAAACGTCCATCAACCGAGATCGGCTCAGTGGTCTAGTGGTATGATTCGCGCTTCGGGTTGTCCCCTTTACATCACAATGTAAAATGTGCGAGGTCTCGGGTTCGATCCCCGACTGAGCCCTTGTTTCAACCATTTTTTTGGCCTCACTCCTTTTTTTTGTCGGCCTGTAATTTTACATTTTTCCTCTTTATGGACGAGTAAAATTTTGCGCGTTGCGGCTACTTTCATGAGCATCATGGTATCCGCATATTGTACAGCTTGCAGGCAGTCCACTCGGATGTCCTGGCTAACTTCTGATGTAAGAGATTGTACCCTGCCGACAAAAGCTCCTCTGGAAGCTCGTTTCCCGGTGGAATGCAGTTCTTGCTTGCTGCAGCGTGCAGTATTTCCATCACTGAGAGAATCCTGCAAAACGTCAGCTCGTGGCCAGCATATTTGCCCCCGCCCCCCCCCCGAAAGGCACAGCTTCTGCCTACCTGTTGCCCTTGAGAAAGTCGAGTTCTGATTCCTCCCAGAGAAAGACTTTGAGCAGCTTCGATGCCGCCAAGATGCCGTCTTGAAACTGGACCCAGCCCTGGAGGCACAGAGGGAAGCCCGGATCGCGGAGCGCTTCGATAATCAGAGGACGGGCCAGAGAGAAGCGCGCATACCAGTAAAGCATCTTGAGCCGAGCCACCACTGGTGATGTCGAGCCTTTGACCGGCTCTGCGGACCACTCTAGGTGAGCGGGCAGACGGAGCAGCCACTCGCCCAGCTGGCTGCGCAATTCCTGAATCAGAGGAGAGATCTCTGGCAGTCTGGATTCCGGGCTCTCTTGGCCGCCGGCCTTCTTCCAGTAAGGCGTTGCCAGAATCCGAGCCGTGACTGCTCTGAGGGACATTTCGGCGAAGAAGAACATGATCTCGTCCCGAATGTTTGGCGGCACGCTCAGGCTCGAAGAGACATCACATCCCAGTGGCAGTATGAAGCTCTCCGCCAAAAGATGCAGCGAGCTCTGCGGAAAGGTGTCGTCAATCTCGTGAATGAGATCCCTGGAGCGTGTCAGTTGGGAGTGTCCGTCAAGTGCATATGCACATACAAATCCTACCTCTCTAGGTTGTGGCCGATCCAGAAGGTGGACGATATGGTGTTGCGGTCGCTCGTGTCTCGTTCTACCCCAGAAGCCTGGTCCCTGTTATCTGGCGTGTTAGAAGCCATCCCAAAGGACTGTATGGCCACCGTGCACCGAGTGAATTACCTCCTGATCAGCGTATAGAGCGACGTGCAGGCGGCGTGAAGCGAAAAGGCAAAGTTGATCATCAGGCCCTTCTTGAGCAGAAAGAGGCTGGTGAGGAACTGGACGACGACAAAATCCAGGCCCAGCTGCCCGGTCAGACGGCCGAGGATCTGGCCGGCCATCTGAAAGTCAGCCAGGCCGCTGCCTGCCGACTCCGGGTCGCTGTAGGCCTTGGAGAGGGAGACCATCAGGAGCACGTAGCAGGACCGCAGGTTGGACTGCAGGTCGTCTTTCCGCACCGAGGTGGCAATCTCGTAGGCCGTGCTCTTGCACATGAGCGGGAACAGGTCGTACGGCCGGCACAGGTAGTCGTCGACATGGGACATGATGTCCTCAACCGCTGTGGGAGGCTCCTGGGCCAGCAGGTTTGGGAGCGGTGTCCGCCGCTCCTCGCAGGAAAAGGGCGTCGTGTTTGCGTACTTGTTCGGCCCGGAGTCGGGCGGCAGGTCCGGCGGGGATTCGACGGGGATATCCGACAGGCCGTGGCTGTGGAGCGGACTCCTGGCCGACAAGACGGTGTCGGGCGGTGTCTGGTAGAGCCTGGCGACCGCTCTTGCAGCATCGTGGAAAGAGGAGTCGGATACAATCGAGTCCCTGAGCCTGACCTCGTCCCGGAGTGATGCCAGGGACTGCTCCAACCGAGAGAAGCGGTCCAGCAGCACGGCCAGCTTCTCGTTGTTTCTGCCGTGCCGATTAGCACCTTGTCTGCCCGTGTTGGCAACGGACTGTTCACAGGAGGATGGAGAACTTGCATTTCTCCAGCCTGGTCGGGATAGGAGCAGCGGAACCCGTGCCGAGAGCAGTAGGCGCACGCAGGCCGGCTCTCGCTGCACTTGACCTTTTTGTGACGACACGTGTCGCATGCCTGAGGAGGACTGGTTAGCGGATTTGTTACTACAGACTGCTGGAGGTTCTTGGTGACAGCCTCACCAGCGAGGCCTTTTGGCCATGACCTCTGGATACGGACAGAAGCCCATCTGTCGTGGGAGCTGGGCCTGGCTCCCGGAAGAGGTCGGCTGGCCGCGGCGATATGCTCTTATACTTCTTGGGAGGACCGGCCTCTGCCAGACTGCCTCTGCGCTTGGGCACGACCGGTTCCGCGGGTTCTGCCATGGCTGAAAGGCTTCAAGTCCTCTCTGCGGGCGGGAGAGTGGAGCGCGTCGCCCATCGGGCTCTGAGGCTATCAATCGCCGTTCTCACCGAATACACGGGTAACGAAAACTAGAGGCAACGGATGCCGAATTGGCCTATCGGCTCGCGCCATTCTCCACAGCCAAGGCGTCATCTACAACCAACAGGCAGATCGAACGACTAGGATGTCAACATCCAGATAGCTCAAACACACCTTTGCATATCACTGCGCTGATTTGCTGGGCCTGGCTGCTGGCTGCGGCACACCTGCCAAATGCATTTCAAAGACATGCCGACAGCGCCGTATAAAGCGTCGGGAGATCCTAGGCTGTAGACGAATCCAAACCAGACATACTATTACTCTATCAGTTGCCTCTGTTTCTGCCCTGCTTTGTCCAATGGCGCCTCTTCAAGTTCGTCGCGTGGCCGTCATCGGCGCCGGCATCTCGGGAGTGAACACGGCGGCCCATCTGATCGCCGAGGGCCTCGACGTGACCGTATTCGAGCGATCGGCCGTCGCGGGAGGCGTGTGGTGCGTGAGAGCTCTGATGACAGGAAGCTTTCGGAGTGCTTACACGACGTAGGGTGCTGAACCCGACGCTTCCACTCGAGCCCACCTATCCTTCGGCCAAGGCTTCCGTGGCAGACTTTACCTTTCATGCCATTCCTGACAATGTCGACCCCCATCTTCTTCACTCGCAGCCTGGGTCAGCATCGTGCTTTGAGCCCTCCCTCGGGTGGACAGCTGCTAATGCGCAGGCAGACCCTGCTATGACGGGCTGAAGAACAACGTACCCACGGAGCTGCTGGAGGTCTCGCTGAACAAGTGGAAGCCCAAGACGCAGTCCTTCTCGACCCACAACGTCCTCGCAGACTACATCCAAGACACGGCCGCAAAGTCGGGCGTCACGGAGAGGACCATCTTCGACACGAAGGTGGTTAACATTAAGAAGGAACAAGACGTATGGCAGGTGACGACCAGCACGTGGGATTACAACACCAAAAAGGCCACGACAAGGGACTGGGTGAGTGTCTTGTCTGCTTGGTTTGGTGGCAACATGACTGACGGGCATATCCACTCGCGTTTCCTTCCAGACATTTGACGCTGTCGTTGTCGCTTCCGGCCACTACCACGCCCCCCAGATCCCTGCCATCAAGGGACTGGCGGAATGGAAGGCCGCCTTTCCGTTAAGGGTGCTGCACTCCAAGAGCTTCCGCAATGCCAAAGGCTTCGAGAACAAGGTATGGTCGCCTCATCTCGGAAGTCGAAAGTACTGGGGACGCCAACTTCTGACATGGCCTCAGACTGTGCTCGTGATCGGAGGCAGTGCGTCGTCGACCGACATTGCCATTGAGCTGTCGCCGGTTGTCAAGAAAGTGTGGCAGTCCACCAGAGATGGCCCCTTTGACCATCCGGCCACGATGCTGCCCGGCAATGCCGAGCGGGTGGGAGAGATCCGCAGCTTCGGCCGGCTGACGGACGGCCCGGCGCCCGAGTCCGACCCAATCCCAGCGACAGTGACGCTGTTCAGTGGCCAGACGATCGAGGGCATCGACAGCGTCTTCGTCGCCACGGGCTACCAGTTCAGCCTGCCGTTCCTCTCGCAGCTGCACAGAGACGAGGTGGCGCCGCCGGAAGCAGACGACACGGTGCTTGTCACCAACGGCCAGCAGCTGCACAACCTGCACAAGGACATCTTCTACATCCCGGACCCGACGCTCGCGTTTGTCGGCGTGCCCTTTTACACCGCGACCTTTTCTCTCTTTGAGTTTCAGGCGATCACGGTCGCTGCCGTCTTCTCGGGAAAGACGGCACTCCCGCCCGTTGAGAAACAGAGGGCCGAATACAAGAAGCGGGTGCAGGACAAGGGCTACGGGAAGCTATTCCACAATCTGCGTGGTCAGGATGTGGAATACGCAAAGGAGCTGATGGCATGGGTGAATGAGGCAAGGGCGCCAGCAGAGAGAAAGCCGGATGGGTACTCCCCAGAGTGGATATCGATCAAGGAGCGGATGCTAAAGGTTCCCAACAAGAAGAACATACTCTACGAGGAGCACCGACTAAATGGGGTGAAAGCGTAGAATAGTAATTATACGAGATAGATGAATGATTATGCCACATGTAGGGCCTTCCAAGGTGTAGTGGATATGGAGCCTAGCAACTGCTAAAACGAGAAAGTACAACGGGGGAAAACAGTCAGACCAACAGTAAAGGACACTGAAGCCTCCAGGGAATAGCACAGAACAGCCAACCGGTCGGCTCGACCAGTCGGCCGCTCTTACTCTGCTAAATCCGGCTATTACGTGCGCCATGACGACATTGCGGGGTCCGTTCATCCGGCAGCTTACAGGCAGTCCGTCTTCTCCGCGGAGCAGCCGAATGGTTTGAAGACATGGACGGCAAGACGAAGCAATGGTGCTGCTGAAATCGTCAAGCGAGCTCTGCTCAAACTGTCCTCGACTGCGTGTGTCCTGACTGCTCACGCCGCGAGCGGAAACAGCCCCGATCAGCCGACAGATGGCCACCCTCCCTGTCCAGGCCGTCCGGCGGGCAGCCGACCTGCGTCTGGCGCTCAAGGACGCGCTGCCCTGGACGACGTCGCCGCTGGTGGTGGGCGCGCCGATGCGCGTCCTGTCAGGTCCTGCCTTGGCCGTTGCCATCAGCCGTGCCGGCGGCCTGGGCTTCATCGGCCCGGGCGCGACGCCGCAGAGCACGGCTGCAGACCTGGTCGAGGCCCACGAGCTTCTGCAACAGGCGTCCATCGCGTCGACGCCTACGAGCGGCAGCCTCCTCCCCGTCGGCGTGGGCCTGCTGCTGTGGGACGGTGATCTCCACGTGGCCGCAGCCGCCGTCGGTCGCCACCGGCCCTGCGCTGTGTGGCTGTACGCGCCGCGCGACGGCCAGGCCGAGCTGGACCGCTGGACCCTGCGGCTGCGGGCCGCCTCGCCGGGCACGCAGGTGTGGGTGCAGGTGGGCACGCTGGGCGAGGCCGTGGCCGCCGCCGCCAGCGAGACCGCCCGACCGGACGTGTTGGTCGTGCAGGGCGCCGAGGCGGGCGGCCACGGACGAAAGAACGACGCCGTGGGCGTGCTGACGCTGCTTCCCGAGGTGGCAGATGCTCTGAGCACTGCGGACAGCACCGACAGCACCAACAGCCCCAACGGCCGTCCACTTCCCCCCCTCGTCGCCACGGGCGGCATCGTCGACGGCCGGGGGCTCGTGGCCGCCCTCGGGCTTGGAGCCGCCGGCATCGCCATGGGCACGCGCTTCCTGGCCGCGTCCGAGGCCCGTGTCGCCAAGGCGTACCAGGACGAGGTCGTGCGTGCCTCTGACGGCGCCGTCAGCACCGGCCGCACGCTGCTGTACAACCACCTGCGCGGCACCTTTGGCTGGCCGCCCGCGTACAGCCCGCGCGGCCTGCTCAACCAGAGCGTCGTCGACGAGCGCGCCGGCGTGCCCTTTGACGAGCTGCAGCGCCGCCACGATGTCGCCGCCAAGGCCGGCGGGACCGCCGCCTGGGGCCCGGATGGCCGCGTCGCCACTTATGCAGGTGCCGGCGTTGGGCTCGTTCGCAGCGTCCAGAGCGCTGCCGAGATCGTTGAGGGCATAAGGGCCGAGGCACGGGAAATACTCAAGTGCCTGTAGAGGTACACTGGCGATGTTGCTTTGTCAACCCGTCCTGATACGAACTTCGGCGAAGAAACGTCCATCACGTGTTCACTCGAAATGAGCCTCACTGGAATCACAATCGAGATGGGCTTGTGGTTTAGTGGTATAATACTCCCTTAGCATGGGAGTGGTCCAGGGTTCGATTCCCTGCAAGTCCAGATGAATTATTTTTGCTGTGTTTACCTAAATTGCGTGCACATAAGCCCTCATCCACCCTTTGATTCTCACCTGTTATCATTCTGTGCTCTTGGTAGATGGCGAGCAAGGAGGAAACGTCTCTGGTTTTTTATCTCCATGAGCATTTTTGTCATATTCACATTGGTAAGGAAGCCTTGGCTTCAAAAGCGGAAATTTACTGTGTACTACTCGGCCGGTATTCGTGACGTAGTTCTCGACAAGTCGTAAAAAAAACACCTCCAGTGCCTGCATTCCTACAGTGGTATGTCAAGAACAGAGTTGAGCGGCTCTCATTCATTGTGTGAAGTGGAACAGTACTGAGATCCAGACCATTTGCAAGAAGTCCAACGGTCGTTTTTCACATATTAGCACTTCCAAACATGCACTCCTCAACCTTGGAAGTGGCCAATATAAACGAATTTCTCACAGCTTTCAAGCACGTACGGCCATAGATACTGGAAAGCACGGGATCCCGTCCGCTCTCCCCTAGTTAAACCAGTAATCGGCGGATTAGTAGTTGGGTCGGTGACGACCAGCGAATACCCGCTGCTGTACGTTTTTTTTATTTTTGAGGGGCGTCAATGTACCTGTTTTTTTTTCTCTTGTTTTTTTCTCTTGTTTTTTTTTTTACACTTGGTAAGATGGCGTTTCTGCTGCCGTATTCCTTATATTGATTATTACAGTACTGATCTTGTTTGCGCCGAGTCCTTACACTTGGAACTATACCGTTATTAATTTTAAGGCACTTTGTAACAATTCTTTTATACAAGATGATAGAGCTAAAGCTCATATCAACCAATCAAGTTTCATGGTGTAGTTGGTTATCACGTCAGTCTAACACACTGAAGGTCTCCGGTTCGAACCCGGATGAAACTAGCTATTATTTTTTGTCCTCCTTTTTGCCATGCGCTTTGCGTGGACGACATGTGACTTTTTAACGCATAAAGATTATACCACCTTACGAATAATAAGTAGTCCTTTCCCTTCGCACCGCCTGCAGCAAAGAGAATTCCCACTTATGTTTCTGGATATTTCCAGGGTTATCAATACCCGGAAAGTTAACGCTCCCTTGCCTGCCGGCGGCTGCGCACGGTATGTATTAGGTGAAAGAACGATGTATTAGTAAACAGAGAAACTATTTTATTACGCCTGGGATATATGTAGTATTCGTAAAAAAGCACAATGACTGCGCTTTTTGCCTGAGAGTGTGTCAAAAAGGCAAAAAAGCGGGGGTTCTCCGAGGATCGAACTCGGGACCTCTCGCACCCTAAGCGAGAATCATACCACTAGACCAAGAACCCATTTCATAGGTGATTGATCGAGGCCGTACTGGGACATAAGACAGTGGCGTTTTGCGCACAGTGCCTGACAAAATCATATCGCCTCGCTACCTTGAGAGAAAGTGAAAGCAGTGAGTGACTGTAAAGTGGTTTCACTTTTATTCAGCTTAAGTAGTTTTCCATCTTGTGAATGAAGTTTATGCAAGTCTTGCAGGCGAGAAAACGCCCGTAAAGTCGACATATTCCATGGATTTTTCTGACCTTCTCCGTTTCATCCCAGGTTTTCGCTCAGATATCACTCTCTTCTGATGACACCCATGGATATCATAAAATATTCACCACTTCTAGCATCGATCTAGATCAGCATCGCACAAATGTCCCAACCTCTCCTCCATCACTTGAAAACCGAACATCCTCAGTTCAAACACTATTTTATGCTTGAGAAATTATTGTGCATTATATGATTCTACTGTAGCTGTCATACCTAAATTCCTTGCTATTTGTGAAGCGTGGACGTCATTAATCTCTTAATTCGTAAATAAACAGTGCATACATTGAACGCCCGAAGCATGTGCTTGTTTATGCCTGTAAAAATGCCATCCTGAAGGTTGGCTGTAGGGACAGCAGCAGGATTATGCAACAGTGCCACGAATAAAAACCAGCGTGTTCTAAGACGTCATTAGTGGGCTGAAAGGCGGCTGCATCTGATCTGCTGTGAAGAGGGGCTGCAAGCAGTCGTTGCAGGGGAGCCTCTCAATCTCAAAATTCCGTTCCATGTCGGGGCTTTGCGTGTTCCCAGAATAGCGTCTGTCGTGCTTTGCTCGGAACATTCCCAGGAGGCACATTGGCTTCCAATCTGGTTATAACGAGCTCGTGGCATGTGTAAAAGTGTGCCTGTCGTCACCCAATCATACCGGCATCGGCTGAGGGTTGTTACCAACGGTCTTGTAGAGATCACGGAGTTCAAACGCCTCATGGCCGCCTTCTGGAAGCTCTCCAATCACCCGAGCCGGTTGACCAGCCACGATGCTGAAGCTGGCAATGACCATGTTGGGAGGCACAACGGTTCCGTCGAGGATGCGGACGTAGTCCTTGATGATGGCAAAGTCGCCAATGACCGTGTTCTCGCCAATGTGAACATGGTTGCCGATAGATGCCGCCATGACAGTGGCGCCGGGGCCGATGAAGACGTGATCACCCATGCGCAGAGGCATGTGGGAAAAGATCCTGTAGTGATGCGACCATCAGCACCTTGTCGAAGCAAATCCCGGTTCCGGCCCTCGCCTGATCTTTCTCCTTCCTCGCTCAATCAAAGACGCACCCCTTCCACAGACGGCCTGGTGGGCGCAGACATGCTCCCTTGCTCAAAAAGCAGTACCGCCCAATGGATATTGCTGTGCTCGACGAGCTCGAAGACGAGCCGCTGCTGCTTGAAGCGGGCAAGGATCGAATGAGGTCGCCTCGGATCATGACATCTTGCTGGATGACACTCTTTCCGCCGAGGATAATGTTTTGCGTTCCGACGAGGATTGCCTTTCGAGACACCTTGTTTCCTGTGTCCTAAAGTTTGACAGCCGGTCAGCAATGTAGGTCGAGTCGGGCTGGGAATGCCGCTGCTCGGGAAGACTGGAGGAGATGATCACCCCGTAAAAAGCTGTGGTAACATACCGTCTCAATGTACTCTCCTTTGGCAGCTCTCCGCGACATCTTGGAGGGTGGTGTCGGCGTGCCTGGCTGAGAGACTTGGTGAAGACGCTCGCGAACTCGCGGTTGCGCGACGGCCGATTGGCAGATATGTGGGTAGCTTGGTCATGTGACTTGGGAAATAATATCACGTGCAGCCGTCATTTGAGTGATATGCAGCACTACTTGTTCGAGGAATGCCCATGATGCCAGACAGTGGTGTCTTAACTTTCCCAAATAGTTCGGGGAGTTCAGTATTTCTGAAAGCGTCCATTTTTTTTAAAAAAAAAATGGCGTTGCAATTTTAGCAAGAGGATAAAATCGACATCTGCTTTGTACACAAGCAAACACATCCCGTTTTCGGCCATCGAAGATTCAGCCCCGACCTTTTTACGATGTAGGGCCCCAAACGACGTACATAATAGTTATACAAAGACATTCTCATGGATTAAGAGTTAAAAACTGCCCCCTTTCAAAAGCTCTTTGGAAGCTAGGTTGTTGAAGGCTTGAGATTCATCCCACATCCCATGATAGTCATACACACATTCCATTAATACACAACAGCATACGCAGCGCCTAAGGCGACGACACCAGCCAGACCGGCAGCAGCCTGGCGGTTTCCCGCACCAGCAGTGACGACAGAAAGCGAGGACGACTGAATTGTATGTCAGCAAGTTCTTCTGCCCAAGTAGGATTCTGGGCAGTGCAGGGGGAAAACACACAGTAGTGTACGATCCAGTGCCAGAGACAGAGCCAGAGACGGAAGAGTAGGCAACCGAACTCACAGCAGCAGAAGTGGTAGCGGCCGTGGAGGCGGTGGCGGTGGCAGAGGTTGTCGCCGCAGCGATGGTGACGGCCACAGCAGCGGACGACTCGGCGGCAGCGGTCGTCGAGGTGGCAACAGCAGCAGAAGAGGTGGAGCTGGAGGAAGCAGAAGCATCCGTGGTGGTGGTGGCAGCAGCAGCGCCACCAGAGACGGCAGGCTCAGCAGTGCCGACGGAGGCCTGGGTTCCGCTCAGGGGAGTGGTGGCCAGGCCGCACTCGGCAGCAGCGCTGGTCAGCGAGCTGCCGTAGTACTTCCAGATGTCCTCGTTGTCCGTGCCGGCGCACTCCAGGCAGTTGGCATAGTCCGTCAGGAAGACAGAGTCCGAGCAGAGCACATCGGAAGAGTCATAGCCAGACTCGAGGATGGCCTGGCCTGCGGTGGTTGTTAGTCCCGTGTAGCAGCAGATTGGAGGCAATAATGCGAGATGAAACATACCGCAGTTGTCGTGGCAATTGTACAGGGCACTACCCGGCGAGAGATCGGTGTCAGCACGGTCATGGAGCTGGGCGAGGTCGCCGAACAGAATCGCGGCCGAGGCCTGGGTGGCGAGAATGCCGCTGACGATGAGCTTAGAGGCAACCATTGTAAAAGTGAAGGTGACTGTTCTAGAGGTGAAGAGGGGCTGGGCTTGCACGACAGGAAAGCGAGTGTGTTGATTCTGGGCTGGATAGAGGAGAAGAAGAGGAAGGAAGAGTCACAGAGAAGACAGAGGCGAGGAGATGACTCTATATTTGCTCCACGGGAGCACTCGTGAGCTGCAGGCGAGTGAGCGGCTTATGCTCCCCTCCTCGACCCCACTCACCTTTCTACACGTCCCCTGGCCAAGTTTGCGAGCTCGCCTGTTCAGGGTTATGGTGGAATGCGTGTAGCTCCGCAGAGCTAGGCCGTCTCTAGCTTCCTATCACTGTGCTTATGTACATAGATTTAGTTTGGACTTCTTACGGACCATGGCTGTGATGCATCCTTGCCCAGGACACTCCCATTACCAAGCGAGTGGCATCGGTAAAACCAGACAGTGGGCCCAGGCTGTCCTAGGTTCAGTAGGAGCATGGAAAGAATATATAATTTATGCAGATATAATTGCATTTACAGGAAGCTGTAGCGAAGGAGATGCATTGGTTGGAGAAATTGTGCAAGTAGGATGGCAGTGAGCCTCTAACTATGTAGATGGAGGGCTATAATATTGGGTGCCGGCTGAGGTGTGGGAGGAAAGACAGGGATACCGGATTTCAATAGTGTCATTCATAGTTCCCTCGACCTTTAGTTTCTTTCACTTTTCACGTACGTGACGCTACTCCGCATATCATAGAGTACCTGCAGCTTTCTTCAGGAAGCCGAAGAGGTACCAGAAGCTGCCAGGTTTATTAATTTATCCGGTCATACCAGATACTAAACACTATAATTGTATACATCCTGTCGATGCAGTCCCGGCAGGACTGATATCCGTACATGTTACATAGTAGAGCAGCAGGAGAGACTGGAACGTTAGGAGGAGCAAAAAGTGTGATATCGGCCGATGCTGGGTGCTTTTTTTGGCCGATACATTGTCTTGGCACGCCACACTCGTATGTGGAATAATGCCTCGACTACTGTTCGCACACACGAGGGAGCGACCTCGGAGAGAAGTCTGGCCACTGATCAATGGAACCCACACAAAAAAGATCATCTGATAAGATTGATTAGATTACTAGACAACAGCTTTCCTGCCTGGTTCCCGAAGTGACTCCACGTAAGGCCCACTTTCAAAGAATGTGCCCCATCTGATAAGCCTTGACGAATAAGAGGGCGTGCTCGAGGAGGCGAGGAGAGCTGGTCTAGCCGGCGGCTGGGCGATTCTGGGCCTTCCGGGGTATTCCGTCGTCTCGATGAAAGATGACTGCTTTGGGCACGAGTATGTCATATCTTCTGGGGCAATTGCAACCAGCCAGGTCATCTTTCGTGACGACGAGATTACTCATGGCCTCGTTTTTCTCGGCTACTACCATCCGCCATCTATCATCCATCTGCAGTCTTGTTCGTAGTCAGATCCTTTGTCTCTAGAATTACCTTGTAACTTGAATCTAGACCGGCATCCATAACATGCTTAAGCCAAGAGCTAGGCTGCATACCTGCTGCTATGATAATTTACTTCGTTTTCCTACAGTGTGTTGCGTCCCTCGTGTACATGACTGCGATCTAGTTTGGGGGGGGGGGGGGGGGATATATTGTGACGAAGATCGAGTCTGCCGACCCAAAATAGGATTGACTTTGAGAAACACAGCATAGTTTGGTCCTGGAGACCGTTCAAGTCCGATACCATGGCAAGCCAACGATCTCGACAAGATAGAAGGACGATACAGACGGACCTTGGTTCTATCTAGCTTTGCCTTCTTTAATAGCGAAGAATATATCACAACTTGTTTGTGGCACCCCTATAAGTCTGCCCTATTTTGTACAGTGATGAGGGGCGGATTCATTATTCAGGGGAAAGAACTCAGAGCGCCTCCATTTTAAGTCTCCGCGCCCTATTTCCGCTTGCTCTCTTTGCCAGCGGGGACAACTTTTCGGCGGTTTTCTTGCTGTCGAGAAACTCAACCGTCCGCGTTATTCTCTCCCCGGTCTCATCCATGGTGAGAACGAAAATGTATTCGCCGGTATAGTTCCAGTCATCTGGTGGGACCCCGTCATCTTTCACGTCGTCACGAAAGATGGCCTGGCTCGTTGCCCACACGGTGACTACGCCACCGCTGCCGCTGTCAAAGTATTCCTTCGCTGTTACCGGAAAGCCGGTCAAGATGTCGCGGAAATTGTTGATGTGATCAATCTGGCCCTGCTTGTCGAATGGTCCCGGTGGGTTCATGGATGCGGGCGCGTACTGGTGCACATAGTCTGGTGCCAGGATGGTCTCCAAGAGCAGTGTATCCAAGGTCTCGAAGTGGGAAATAAACTTCTTGGCCGTCTGGAGGCGTTTGGATTCCATGTTGAGGGTTTTCTAAAAGAGTATCTGACAGAAGCTTGAGAGCTTGTGAGAAGGCCTTGAAATGCCGAGGGGGTTTGGTTGCGGGAGATCTCGCAGGAAATATATATCACGAAGTGGTCGGGGCCGAAAGCGCGTTAAGTCCGAGAATTGCCATTTCTAGACTTGTGTCTCGTGGGGCTCCTGCCAGTACTTCAAGTCTAACGTGGCATCGCCGGGTTACTGACTGTTTGCATCCTAGCATACATGGGCTACCCTCCAGACGATTCAGGTCCACGAGGCTCCTCATCTTCGAAATCGGAAGCTTCATCTTCTGAGGTGTCTTTTCCGAAATCATCACCAAATGCCTGAAAGAGATGTCCTGGGTGAAGCCTATCCTGCAGAACATAGCATTTCAGGCACAGGAAATAGTCATGGCCTTCCAGGCACTCATAACAGACACCCGAAATAGCCTGTCGTGTCAGAATGCTTCTGAGGTGACTGTTGAGTACAATAGGCTTTACTTACAAACAAACAGGAAGCGCAAAACCTATCGGGGCGGACGGCCGCGCATTTTGAGAAGTGGAAGCTCTCGTCCCAGGTCTCGAGCGTGCCTGGACTCTCTTTTCCTTGGCCGGCATGCATGGCACACTGCCGAACCCCACGGGCTGCTCTCTCGTGGCAGCCGTCTTCCTCGCAGTCCGGCGGCGTCAGAAGGGTGAGGATGGCCTTACTGGCGCCGTGGTAGTGGGCCACCTTGAGCGGCGACCACGCCCGCCGGCCGCTCGTGGCGCGCACCCAGATGTCCGCTCCACACTCCCGGACCAAGTACTGGACGATGGCGACAAGCCCATCCCGGGCGGCTTCAGGCGCAGGGTGCTCGATCCGTAACCCACCAAAGCCACGGGCAGCCCACATCAGCGGCGTCCACCCGTCCATGTCTTCGTCATCAATGCCCACAGAAGAGAGAGACCACACGTGCTGGACCACGTCGAGACGCCCGCTGCCCACCGCATAGTGCAGAGCCGTCCGGCCGAGCCCGTCTCGTTTGTTGAAAAGGTCGGGCTGGTGGCTGAACAGGGCGACGTGTGCAGCCGTCCGGAGGCAGACGAGGTGTGCGGGCTGCCATCCCCGTGCATCTTCCAGGGGGTCTGCGGCGTGAGCACCCCCTTCGAGCAGGAGCTGTATTGTTTGGGGTGACGTTGCGAGGCAGGCCGCGTTGAGCGCGCAGCCGAAGGGAGCGCAAGGGCAATTGACATTGGCCTTGACGATTTTGTTGTCGAGGAGGTATGTGATGATATCGAGGCTGACCTTCTCTTCCTCCACATTATCGCCGTCCCGGTCGCCAGCACCGCCATCACCGCTGCCGCCCTCGTTCTCGTCCCGCTTCTGCCGCAGACAGGCTTCCTGCAGCGGCGTCTCCACGGGCTCGGCGCCCTGGGCGTCCACGACCACGCCAGGCCGGACAAGCTGCTTGACGTAGTCGATGCCAGCACATCGACAGGCTATGCTTAGCGGCCCCGTGCGCAATCCGCGGGCCAGGTTGATGAGCTTGGCGCCGCACTTGGCGACGAGATACTCGACGACCGGCAGGTTGTGCTTCTGGACGGCCGTGGCAAGCGGTGATTTGCCTTCACTGTTGAGTATGGTTGGGTCGGCCCCGGCATTGATCAGTCGCCGGATAACGGCCACGGGCGTCTGGTCCGCAACGAAGTTGAGGGCTGTGTTCCCCTCGTTATCATACAGGTCGAGCTCGGGACGGTACTCGAGCAGCAGCTGCACAAGCTCGTCGTCGGCGCCCATGGCCTGGTATACAGCCATGTGGATCGGCGTGTTGTTGTTGCTGTTGTTGCCGTCGGTCCGGGCGTTGATATCCGCCCCTGCCTCCAGGAGAATCCTCACACATGCCAGGCTTTGCGCCTCGACGGCCCAGTATAGGGCATGGGCACCGCTATGGGGATGAGTCGCTTCGAGGTTTGCGCCATGTCGGAGCAGGACTTCGACTACTTCGGAATAGCCATTGCCTGATGCGAGAATGAGTGCTGTGCCATTTGGTGACGGCATGTTCACGTCAAGATTGGTTTTGCTCAGCACAATCTCGGTCACATCTGCCGAATCATACGCGCAGTGCAAGATTCCCCAGCCGTCATCGTCCTTCACAGTGACGTCGGCTCCGCTGGCGATGAGGTATTCCACCACATCTGCGTGCCTGCTATACGCAGCAAGGTACAAAGGTGTCTGGCCCCTTTCATCCTTCCAGTTAATGTCCGCACCGCCGTGGAGCAGACATTGGACCGTTTCCAAGCGGCCACTGGACGCTGCAGTGCCTAGGCACTTGGCAATGCAGTCCTTGTGTTGGTCAGCAAGGCCATGTGTAGTCAAAGAATGCATGAGGGCCTCAAGGATGTCCGGCTGATCCGCAGCCATGGAAATCAGGCAAGTACCCTCGATGTGATCAGTGTTGGCATCCTTGTCCAGCAATAGACGGCAGATGTCAAGGTTGCCTTTCGTGACGGCCACGTGCAGAGGTGTTTCTCCAGGTGGGTTTCCATAATTTGTATCTGCCCCGGCAGCGACCAGCTTCTGGCAGCTCTCCGAAAAGCCGTTGCCTGCGCATGCAACCAGCGGAGGCGGCGACGAAGACCCATGCAAGTTCACGTCGATACGATCTTTCCCAACATCCGTGAGAAGTTCTATTGCGCCATATTTTCCCAGTCGACAGGCTGCCTGCAACGGGGTTTCGCCTTCCTCTCCGTCTCGGATCCGGTTGATGATATTCGTGCCGTCATCCCTCTTCAGAAGCTCCCGGGCCACATCGATGTGAGACCAAGTGCACGCCGTGTAGAGGGCTGTGCCGTTCGTGTCCTTTGCACCATGGTCCAGCAGTATGTTCGCGGCTGGCAGCTCGTCGTGCGCGGCGGTGGAAACGAGCGCCTCTGTCAGAGTCGTCGCCCACGTTTCGACTGCCTCGTCGTAATCCAGTTGCCGGCCCCACTCCATCACCTTCTGCACAGCATCCGTCAGTCCAAGCACACATGCGACTCTGAGAAACTGCAGCAGCTCAAGACGCGATGGCTGCCACGTTTCGTCATCGCCGTAGACAGCCATGATTTCCTGAAGACAGTCTCCATCCCTGCATGGCGCTGCTTCCAGCGCCGCCCGGAGCAGTTTGTGGTGCTGAAATTGCTTGCCAACCTTTCCCTTGGCCAACAGAGACCGGAGTGTTTCCGCATGCTTGCCACGCACGGCCTCGGCAAGCGCGTCCTGATAGCCGTCGCCGTCGCTCTCAGGCTCGCACAGGTGACTGGCCAAGCCGTCCAGGCCGAGAGCGGCCGAGATTGCCAGTGGCGCAGTGAGCGGCTGCTCAGAACTTGTTTCCGGGCTGCCGAGGCAATGATAGGACTTTGCCCAGCGCTGCAAGACGGCCCCGTCTGCCATGTGCAAAAAGGCAAGAGCTCGTGGCCGCAGGGATGCAGGTTCTCCTGCAAGCCTGTAATGCTGTCCCCAGTGCAATACGGCATATGACAACAGCGAGTAGGCATCGTTGAGCAGAGGGCGTGTGCTGCTCCTGTTGTCCCACAAGGCATCCATCTCTCCCTGCACCGTGTCGCGACAAAGATAATCTAGGAGGCTACAGCAAATGTCTGCATGCATCTCGGCATTTCCGTGGAACGCCCACCACCGATTATGTTGTTCTTCCGTGTTTTGAAGCATGGCCTGTTGAATCATGTGCTGGGAAATCCTCACGGCGTCATCGTTTGTCCATAGCATAGAAAGGCACGACCATATCTTTTCTCCTGATCCATCGGAAATCAGGGAGGCCAGGTCGATCGGAGAGAAGTCTTGAAGCGATCCTGCCATCACGGCCAGGCCCCGTCGGCTGATAGAATGCAGTTCCTCTGGGACATCATTGAGAACTGCAGCCACCACACTATGTACCTTTAAAGCAGGAAGACTGGCCAGGCATGCTAGCTTTTCAGAAAGCGAAACATGACTCCCGGAAGTCCTCAGCCAGCGAAGCACAAACTGGCTCAGCTCCTGGTCGAAGGAGCAGCCACGAGAAACCTGTCGGACCAGTCGGCAGTGCTCGTCGGACAGGTCGAATTGCAAATCAGTCGGGCCGAAGGTGCACACAACCGCTGGGTCGGCATTAATTTTACGTTCCAGGTGAATGGTTGGTAAATCCGCCAACAGTTCATTCATATCGGAAGCTTCATCTGTCGTCAAGATGATTTTGAAGCGCTTCTCCGATTTGATCGCCATCTGCAGCAGCCTGCTAACAAACCAGCGCAGCGCAGGGTCTCTGCACCTATGAAGCGAACCGAGAAGGTACGTCGTCGGGAGGCTGGGAATGTTCAACAGTGCGTCCATCCAGCAGCTGTATAGAATCCGCTCATGCCAGATTCCCTTGTTGGCGTGGAGCTCGAGGAAATTTTGGATATGCTTCGACTCGTCATAGCGGCTGACGAGAAGTGCCAGAATGGCAGCTAGCAAGCTCTTGGTGCTTCTGTAATGCTGACCCCAGTCCTCAAAGTCACAACGGACGATAGGGCCGTGATCATTGTCTTCGTCCAGTAGCTCGCATATCTGATCGGCCGCGGCACGCAGTCCCCGGCCCCCTACCACCCCAAGAATGCACGAGTCACTCCGGCTCTGCCATTGTGCAAAGGTGACGTCGTCTCTGATCCAATGAAAACATCCTACCATATCAGGGGGCAGGCCGCCGGTTGTAAATGCGGGTGCTAAGGCGAAAAGCGGTGCCAAGATGTTTTGGTCAAAGTCCCAGGCCAGTGCTATTCACTGTTAGAAGCCCGGTCCAGCGGAGGTGTCGAAGAAAGCGGACAGACTCACGATATCCAGTGCTGCCAAGCTTTTCACTGACAGCTTTGAAGTCTTCTTTGTCGCTGTCGTCGGTCAGATCGGTAAACGGCATCTTCCTTTCTACTATTATCTCTAATGGCACACCCATCGTGCCGGTGAACTTATCAAAAACCTGAGCTTGTCAGCATTTTTGCCAAGCTATGGCCTCTCAGCAAGATTAGTACACCACTCACCTGCAGTTTAGCATCGTCCACTGCTGACAGGACACTTATTACCGACAGGCAATAATGGAGCCTTGTTTGCAGAAATTTGTGGTTGATAGCCGTCATGGAGGCGGCCAGATGCCGCAAACGCTGGAGTACTTCAGTGTGGCACGATTTGCTGAGGCCGAGGATCCTCGAAATCACATCCTCCATCGTCTGCCGTTGCGATGTCCGGTGTGGACAGCCGAAGAACATCTTGACGTGAATTTTGGTCAGGGCAGATCTCACAAATCGCACAGGTGGTGGCACATGACTTCTGTCTTACTATGGCTCTGGTGGACATGGCGACCGAGTTACCGAATTTAGCTGGATCAGACATGGAAATGATCAGGGCCTAATAGAATTTCTTTCTCAGCGACGCTCTGATACTCTGTCTGTGTCATATCAGCAAACAGTGATGCGACAGTACCTCTTTTACGATGAAACATCCAATATCTGTGCAGACAAAGATAATCGGTCTTTTCTGATAGTAGTTAGAAGGCATTGTTGAGCGCCAAGGTTGCGACAAGACCTACCGCAGTCGATCTCCTTTCCAAGAGCGTTTCTAGAAGCCTAGAAGCATGGTGATGTATCTGCCCCGGCCTGGTGATGTCATGCGGCGAGTCGTGGCTGTCATCGTACCGGTACCGCAACGGATGGTCATATATATGAGCCGGGAGCCACGAGGTGCCCTCTTCTCCACCATCGGGGGTTGCCGCCTCCCAGGCGGCATCTGTCTGGTTGTGGATGCCATGAACAACCACAACGCTATTCACACGTCAGATTAGCGAGGTTCTAGGCTGGCTCTGCTGCCTGTAGTCCATTCTTACTCAACATCGGGAAAGCGCTTTACATTCTGCGCGTATAGCAGGAAACGGCCATCCTCATAGGCGGCCATGGTCTGCTCTCGGATGCTCTGAGAAAATTTGGGTTGTGAGACGACGTGAAAGAGATGGCCAGAGAAGTTTCGAGATTTAAAATCAGAAGACCCAGGAAGAAAACGTCAGCAAGGCGGCGGGGAATCGTTGCGTATTGGCCAGAGCGCGTGAAAGTAGCCAGGACTTGTCGAGTACATTACGGGCCAATACCCCATAAAGCACCCCCACGACAAGGCTGTCGGTCGTGTATGAATAGATAACGCAAGGCAATACTACTGGTGCGAGTACGAGGTATTCGCCATGAACAGGTTTTCTGCTCGTCCGATGCAACATATCTCACGACATAGTGCTACTCCGAAGTTGTAGCGTTGGTCTGCCATGACAAATCCTAATTGCTACATGTGGAAAAGCATCATGCCTCTATTCCTATGACTGCTGCGGCCCAAAGGTGCAGCACGACCGAAAACTCTGCACCGGACACATTCACAGTGGGCCCGGCCAATATTACATCATGCCGTTACCGTTTTCGTATTCGGTAGAATTGACAGCCGGGCGCCACCAGTTACTCCTCTGGTTCGTGAGCTGTTGCTGCTTCAGCGCGCCTTTCCTCTGTGCCAGGTGTCGTGCTGCCGACCAAGCCGACAGCCCAGATATCCTCGTGCACAATGGCACCCAGGTTCTCCGTATCATACATCCGCAGCGTGTTCGTTGCGGGCAGACCAGGATTGTACAGCACGGGGTCGTCCCGCGACCGCAACCCGCGCAGCCAGCTCCAGCTAAAGGTAGTCCGACGGTCGGGCTTCACCGTGATATCCACCATGCACTGGAACGGCTTCGTGTTGGTGCGTTTCAGGAGCACGGCGACCTGCAGCGACGACGGCACGCCGGTCTTGGTCAGCTCGTTTTCGATGAGCGTCCACGATGCGCAGTTAGGCGGTCCCCACAGATAGCCCTCGCGATCGATCGAGCCGGTGACGGTGGTGGCGCCTGTGCGGTCCTGCACGATTGTCTTGTTGAAGCTATACCCGCCCCCTACGTCGACGCCGGCGCCGGAGCCGCCGAGACTGATGTTGGCGCCGTGAGAGCGCTCCTCGTGCGCCGTCGTGGGCACAAACGCCAGACAGTCGTGGGGGGAAATGGCCAGGACCTCGGGGCGGTCGTCGCCGTCGACGTCGTCCGGGTCGCTGCCTGCAAACTCCAGCACAATGTCCGCGTTGGCGATGCGCCGGCCCGTCCGTCGCTTGTCGAACCAGAACTTGAGCACGAGCAGCGACGCCCATTCCGCATGCCGGCCCGGCGCCAGCTTGCCGTGCACAACATCAACGGCCACACACTGAATGTTGAACACGTCTTTGCGCTGCAGGATCTGCTTGCGCTGCCACGGATCGAGGGGGTTGTTCCGGTGGTCTGCGTTGAAGCTGCTGTCGGGGTCCCCCGTAGGGAAAAGCGCAATATCAAATGACGGAAGATGACCGGTAGTCATACTAGCTATGCCCAGACGCTGTCCTTGTATGTGTTGCATGTGCAGCAGGGAGGAATTTTGGAACAGAACGGAAGAGGCTTGTCGGCCTGGCTTTAACAAAAATGGAGGCACAGCCCACATCTGCAAAACGTCTACAGTACTTGCATGGTACAATGCCAGCTTATCATGTGCTCCGTGGGATTGCAGCAGGATGGTAGCATCGGATTTCCAGGAGGTGTGGGACCCAAGGCTGAGATCACCCTCTCGACATCCGTCCCATTTACTCACAAAAGGGCCCTTTGCTTCCGCCCGGCGGCATTCGTCAGCCCACAAACTATTTTATTCACGGACAACGGCAGCCGTGACTCTTGCCAATATTGGGATGAACAACAACTCGACTTCGACGCTAGCTCTGCGTCGGAAGAAGGCGACGGAAAATGGCGCCGGCACGTTCTTCCGGCAAGTTTGCACGGTGTTGAAGGGGGGCAACAGGGACGCGTTCGAGAAGCTCAAGCACGATTTGAGGACTGGAGAATTTTTCGAGGATAGCCGCGTGACGCAGACGAATAGCAGACACGAGACGCTTCTGAATGTCATCGTGGACGAGGTGACCAGGGATGAATGTAACGAACTGGACGAGGAGGTAACTAAGCTTCTCGTGGGCGAACTGGTCAGACGATACCCAAAAATGTTGGAGGAGCACAACCCCCACCGCGAAACGCCACTGCGCATGGCGATCCAGTTCAACGAGGAGTGGCTGGTGCAGTGCATGTGCAGGGCAAGCAACAACCTTCCCGAGGTGCTGCGACAGGAGGACGACTCCGGGGCCAACTGCCTGCACGCGGCCGTGCAGTCGAAACTGCCCACTAAGATAGTGCGGATGCTGATCGGGCGGTCGACGAAGGACATTTTGGTGGCGACGGAGAGCAACGGCGGCTGCACACCGCTGCATCTGGCGGTGGAATACGAGCGATGCGGCAAGGAACAGCTGGAACTTGTAAAGAAGCTCGTGGAATGCAACGACGAGGCTCTGGATGTTGAGTTGCAGGTGCCTCAAAAGTGCAGCGTGTATCGCTACCACGAGCACAGCCGCGAGACATACCATCGGAGACTCCAGAAAGAAAGGGACCAGGCGCAAAAGATACAGAGACAGAACCAGTCCTCTTTGTCGAAGCGCACATCCACCGGTCGTGATGGACGAGACGGCGGGCAGAAGCCCGACTCCAGCGGAAACGCTGCCTCGGACAAAGTGGAGGAGAGCAAACGGCAAAACCCACGACTGCCGTCGGCAGCATCGGCAGATGAGCCGACGTCGAAGAAGAACATGGCCACCGCGGAACAGTGCAAGCTGGAGACGACGAGCAAGGAGGCGGATGACGCTGAGGAGGGGCGGAAGGCCGGAGCCGATGCCATCCGCGAGTACCTCAAGATGAGCTACCTGCGGACGCGCGATGCCGAACAGACGGCCACGTGGCTGTACGGCGAGAACACTGCTGGTGAGGACGAACGGTCGATTGCGATGCGCACAGGGCACGCTTTGCTGACTAAGCAGGCATTGAGCTGGCGTTTGACTACTTTGAGCCAGAGCTGGACCACAACAAGGAGGTCAAGGCCAGGGAGTTCGACACGGTCTTCCGGCACTTCAAGTTTGACAGGGTGCTCAAGTCGGTGCACTTCCGAAGCGTGGGGCTGCGCAACGCGGACGACGGCTTCACCTTCGAGGACAAGACCTCGTTCGAGCCGCTCCACGGCGACGGCGAGGGCCTCACGGGCATCAAGTTCTTCTTCGACTGGCTGCGCCACAGCAAGGGCGTGCAACGAATTCTGCACGTCACGGTGGAGGAGACGGCAGATCAGGCACACAGCGACGAGGCCATGGAACAGTGTCTGCGAGGGTTTGCCGTGGAGATGCTGGACTGGCGCAAGGTCGACCTGTGTCCGGAGGTGGTGAGGAGGGTGGGCAAGGACCTAGTCAGCCTGCACTTGCAGTGGAGCGGCAGCAACGCGGTGCTGCGTGGGTGGAGCGAGCCGGAGGGCTTGGCCCAGTGTCGGCAGCTGACGACGATCAGCCTGAAGCCGGCCCGGGGGGGGGGGAACGGCCGGCGGACCCAGGACAACATCAAGACGTTCCGGAAGCGGATGCAGCACGCGATGGGTCGGGAAGTCGTGGTGCGCTGGGCCGGGGACGAAGACATCTACTACGACCCGGACGGTCGGACCGATGCCTCGGTGGCCATTGCATCGGCAGGAGGGGGGGCCAACAGCTCCGCCAACGGCAACAGCAACATCGGACACGACGAGACGGTCAAGGTGCGCAGCAACACGCACAAGTGGCTCAAGTGCGTGGACGCGTTTTCCGACAAGCTCATGGCCGTCAAGGACGGATCGCGGCCGGGGGAGCTTCCGAAGCTCAAGCTGTCCCGGGGCCTCGCGCGGGACATTGTCGTGGCCGTGGTGGACGACGGGGTGGACATCTGGCACAAGGACATGCAGGGCCGCATCGTGGGGGGGCGGTCGTTTGACACGGGCAAGCGGAAGCACTACCGCACGTCCAGCAGCGGCCACGGGACGGCAATGGCGCGCGCCGTGGTGCGCGTGTGTCCGCGGGCCAAGATCTTCATCGCCAAGGTGCAGTCGAGCCCGGGCGAGACGGCCCTGAACGTGGACCCGTCGAGCGCGGCGAAGGCGATCCAGGCGGCCGTCGACTTTGGCGTCGACGTCATCTCCATGTCGTGGATGGTGCGCAAGCCGCCGGACGACTCGGCCCTGAAGCAAGAGCTGCATGCGGCCATTGAAAACGCCACCAGGAAGGGCATCCTGCTGTTCTGCTCGTCTGGCGACTTTGGCAACGCCGAGGAACTCCAGGACTGGTACCCCACCTGCTACAAGGACGGGCGGTCACGCCGCATCTTCTGCATTGGAGCCGCCACGGATGCCGCCAAGGCCCGGACCGTGGCCCCGCCTTCCACCGAGATACACTATATCATGCCGGGTGAGAACGTGCTGGACCGGCGCCCCGGCCGCAGTTCCAGAGCGCCTGGTAGTGGCAGCAACAACCCTGCCGTGGAGAAGGGGTCGTCGGTGGCGACGGCCTTTGCCGCCGGCCTGGCCGCGCTTGTCATCTACTGCATCAAGGTGGCTGCCGTGTACACGGCCATTGTGCCGGTGACGGATCAGAAGAACCTGACACAGCACAAGGGCGGCCACTATATCAACGTGACGGAGGCGGACCTGCGCATGGCACGGGAGCATCCACGAAGCATGCAGTACATGGACGAGGCCTTCCAGTACATTGGCATTAACGAGCACAACAGCAAGTTTATCAACGTGTGGAATCTGCTGGATGACGCCGACATGAATCGCGACTGGAAGATCTGGGATAACAAAGCGAGGTTGGCGGCCGTGGCGCGGATTGGGCAGAAGTTTGTCCAATGTAGGCGGTAAGAGCGGGCAGTGCTTGACGTGTTGTCATATTATGAGAAACCTATTGGTACTATCATGTTTATGAAGGGCGCATAGTGTTAAGGGTCCCGTATTTAGGATCCTCCTCTGTTCTAACTGCCTCGGACAATGATCCCCAGCTTGAGATCATTGACCAGTTTTTCGGTCTCATGAATCAGTGGCACAGTTACAAGCTCGAAATTGCAATGGTGTGGTTTGGTGGTACGCGTATGAGGAAACCATATTGGGGATCTGAAACCACGAAGAATTTCCAATGTCGCTGTAACGCTGTGGCCGGAATATGGAGGCTGTGGTCGAGGCTGAAGGAGCCCAGTCCGCTGCATCTCCTTTTGGAGAGCACCAAGCAGAATAGACGAGCACTCAAACGAGCACCCGAATTGCCCATCACGATATCTGTCGAGTATATAGTAGAGACCGGTGATAATCTGACCCAAACACTCCTGTCTCCGTATATCTATCAAATCTACCGAACCCTGTTAGTGCTATCCATGCCATCGTTGGTAACTGCCTACCTAGAGGCTCCGAAATCGGTAGATCCAATGTCGGGATCGGCCCTTTGCTTTGCAGCAAGGCTAGTCTCGTCATGGCCTCGAATATGTCTTCTCGGCTAAATTCCCAAGAAATAACGATCCATAACAAGAGGTCTCTGGACAGTGTTGTCGGCCTCTCAGCTTCCAGCGTCTTGACCCATGATCTCGCAAAAATCTCAACTGCCTCGCAGCAGTCGTAATAGTCTACGAGGATGGCGATCTTTGCCAGCAGGTCGAGGCTCACGGCGGTGGGTACGCTTCGGTTGCGGCCGTGGATGATCTGCATCAGAACGAGCAGGGCTTCGGCATCCCAGTTGTCTGCAAATAGGTAGCGGCAGCCGTTGCGGACCGGGTTGTTATCCTTCCATCGCTCTCCGAGCTGCTTCTCAAAATATCTGCAAGCGAGAATAAGGTGTCTTGAGGACAGTCGATAGTGAACTTCCGGGACCGGTTCAGGTTCGAGATCGGCGACTGCAGGCAGCCCTGAGCTTGAGTCGGGCTCGGGCTCAGACTCGGGCTCAGACTCGGGCTCAGACTCAGCCTCTTCGATCCAGACGGCGAATGGCGCGTCCGGATTGCGAAGAACGAGCATGATATCCCCTTCGGGATCCAGCACGTGAAGCGGCGTCTCCATGGCAGAGTGGCTAAGAGCGAGGGTCAGTTCTGTGTTTCAGGATAGCTAGGGTTAACGATCTGGGAGAAATTGGTCAGCTGAACAGATAGGTATTCTGGTAAACGCGACTTTGATTGGCCACTCAAAAATAGAATAAGTTGGGCCGCCTTGCATCATATAAACGGCCGAGAACATACCACAGCACACGTTTTTTTGTTTCTTTTCACGAGGAGCCCATTGGTCACGGCGAGACACCTCGGACAGTTGTTACTAAGCTCATCTAGAGATGCTACGAATTTCTAGCCTTGATCGATATGTGCTTCTTCCCCCTAATAACGATATCTGAACCCGAGCGTCTTCCAGTCTGTCACATCCTCGTAGTCTTCCGACTGAAGCTCTATCTCCCGAAGAGTCATGTCCGTCTCGGCAGACTTGTGTCCAATCTCAACGACCTTGCCTCCCGCTACAGCTCCCGAAGCACCGGCACTGCCCTGCATACCCTCTGTGGCGACCCGCCTGGAGTTTGTCCACTGGAGGTAAGTCCGGAAGGAAATGCACAGAACGATGACAAGAGCCGGGCATGCCATGACGGCCTTGAACGCGGTAGGGTAGGTCGGTGCCTCTTCCGTTTTGAACAGCTGGGGCCCGGCAATGTTGCCGGCACAGTATATAAAGTAGAAGAGTGCCGTCACGGTCATCTTTTTTGTGACGCCCTTGTAGTTGGTCTGAATCAGCGACATCAAGAGAGGCACGGGCGCGTATGTCGTCTGGACGAGAAAGTATGCGAAAAGCCGGGCGCCCTTGGGGATGTGTTTCCTCTCGTATAGCATGGCGCCACCGACAAGAACGGGAATGACAGAAAGGACAATCATAAGACAGTGAAGGTTTCGGTAGCGACCGGCGAAATAGCCTGTGATGGCAATGGACAAGGCTGCAATCACCTCCGAGGGGATCGTCAACAGAGTCGATTCGAGGGAGGAGAAGCCAAACGACTTGATGACAATGTTGGCAAAGCTTTGGAGGCCGCCAGAAGGAAGCTGGACGCAAAACAGGATGGCGACAATGAACCATGTCTTTGGGTCAACCACGCATTCCAAGACCTGCTCCCATCTCCAAGGCGCCTTTTCAGTGCGTCCAGTTCCCGCCAGGACAACACGATCCGTTGCCCATTGCCGTTCTTCCTCGGTCAGAAAGCCTGCCTTTGAGATACTGTCGGGCAGCAGGAGGAAGACGCAGCCCGCCCACATCGCCGTGAGAAGGCCGAGAATGATATACATCCAACGCCATGGGTGTAGAGGATGGGAAATATGGCCGACACCATACGCAAAGAGGGCAGCAACCAAGCCACCAATGGAGTTTCCGGTAAACCAGAGACTGGTGCGCTTGGGAACTTGGTCGCGCGTATACCAGGTTGACGTGATGCTGCCGTATGCGTCAACACATGAAGAGCTGCACGGCCAAAGGGATAGAACATACTACATAAAGGCCGGGTTGACAACAGCCTCGGCAACTCCCAAGAAGAAGCGATTTGCCAACAAGCCGCCAAAACTGGAGCACGCGGCAGTCAGGCCAACGATGACGCCCCAAATAAGCGTGTTCAAGGCCAGGTATTTAGCAATGGGCAGCCGGGAGCACATCCAGGCAGACGGTCCCATCCAGAACAAGTACCCAAAGTAGTAGATGCTCGAGGACCAGCTGTAGTCCTGGCCGACCAAGTGCTTCACTATGGGTCAGACAAATACCGACATCAACATGTCTCTTCATAGTCGAGGATGGCTCACCAGGTCGTCTTTCAAGCCAAACACGGCCGCGCTGGACAGAATGCCCTTATCCATGTAGAAGAACAGACATGTTCCGAAAAGCGTTGGAACAAGACGCCAATCGACTTTCTTTACAATCCTTCGACCCATAGCCGAGGACGATACATCTTGAGTCGCGTCTGCCATCTTCCAATACGAGATACGGTTGCTAACAACCCGAGGATCTCTATAGGTCCCAAAATCCCGGGGCAAACCCGACAGAAGACTACCACTTCATATGCATTTTCTTTCCAGCCTACAAGTCAACTTCCTAGACAAATAGTCCATTCCTTGAAACTGCAGCCGTTGACCGATTTTCCTATAAGCTTTTAGTGGACTTGCAAGGATCGCCGCCAGAAGTTCTACCAGTGGTATTCCCGCGACTTATCTTGGCCGGCTCCGGCCGATGGAACTGCTACCTGCGAAGGAAAAGATAGCGTTGACCCCACCTCTGGATCATCCGGTTGACATCTCCAAGAGAGGGACGGCCAATTTCTGATTCGGGTAGTAAGATCTGGTATCCGCAAAGGCGTCTCTGGTCATCACATGGGAGCTTGTCAATTCTTTCGATAGCAGACAAAAGCAATCAACTACATTAAGACATTCTTTCAAATTTGGAATGAACGGCCTTACAATAGACCCATGGATCACTGCCTTGCCCAAGGTGGAACTACACATCCATATCGAGGGTACCCTGTCTCCGAAACTGCGATGGAAGTTGGCCCAGCGAAACGGCATCCCCTTGCAGTACAAAACGTACGAGGATCTCCTCGATTCGTACAGCATGACATACAATCACCGACCGGAGCTTGTCCCGGATAGCCAACCGACCTTCTTCCAGGCTTACTTTGGCGGCTGCCAGGTCCTGATAGAAGAGGACGATTTCTACGAGCTCGGCATGGAACTGCTTGCACGGGCCAAAGAGCTCAACGTCCGGTATCTGGAGCCGTTTTTCGACCTGCAGGCGCATATCAGGCGCGGCGTCCCAATCGAGAAGATCCTCGACGGATTCCATCACGCACAGCTAGACGGCGCCGCACAGTACGACGTACACAGCAACTGGATACTGACCATTGTGCGAGATGATCCTGTTGAGGATGCTGTTGCCGTGTACGAGGCGGCACGTCCTTGGGGCCGCATGCCGGGGGGCAAGGGTCTCTTCCACTCGGTCGGGGTGGCGAGCAACGAGTACGACCGTCCACCAATGCTGTTTGAACAGGTCTTCCAATCGGCCAAGCGGGACGGTCTGAAAGTGACTGGTCACTGTGACGTGGACCAAAAAGACCACCACGAGCACATCCACGAGATGATATACCAAGTCTGCGGCGGCAAGGGGGCCGACCGGATCGACCATGGCCTGGACGTTTACTCGCGGCCAGACCTGATGGAAGGACTAAAGGCTAGGAACATCGGCTTGACGCTCTGCCCTCACGCGTACAATCGCCGCCAGCCAACAGACGTTCTGTTCCCCAAGATCCGAAAAGTGTTTGATGAAGGGGTCAAGTTCTGTCTCAACAGCGACGATCCGACATATATGCACGGCGTTTGGATCGACGGTGCAATGCAAAAGGCATACACGTATTGCAAGTTTACCAAGAAGGACATGGTCTCACTGGTTCGAAACGGGGTAGAGATGTCCTGGGCCGAGGATGGGATCAAAGAGTCTATTTTGAAGGAGCTAAACGAGGTAGCTGTTTAGGCTGGGCTTGGCTATGACTGGGCAGAGCCTTTGGTTTCCTCGATGCATACGATATGTCTGAATGTCCAAATTGTTCCGTGCTGCCATCAGACTCTGCGCTGTATGTTGTTTGAATAAACGGCCCGTCTTCAACTCCAACCGTCTGACCTACGTAACCCTGCGCCGCCTTCGCTTAGGCCTACTTAGTTGCAACCATCTACATAATTTAAGATTTCGGAGCCCTCATACGTAGTATCCTTAAAAAGAAGATTACCCCAAAGTTTGAAGATATTCCGCCCTCGGAAACATGCATTTCGGGAGCTTCGCCAGGCGGGAGCGTAAGTAGCGTGATGTTTTAGCGCATTTGCAGACCTTAGCGTGCTTACATAATACGCCGTTCTCCTTCCGTTATCGCTGCCAAGCCGAATACCAGAGCAATAATTCAGTTCGAGGAATAGCCCGCACGCTCCCACAGCGAGCATATATGACCTGCGTTGGAGGTTTTAACCACCTGTTACACCTACACTCTTACGGAGTAAATTACGAGATGGACATCGATTTGAAAGCCACGTCACAAAATATCCCTGTCGAACCGAAAAATGATGAGAATAACCCAAACAACCCGTTCAACTGGCCACTATCCAAAAAATGGGCCGTGACATTAACCACATGCTTTGTCTGTTTTGCTGTGGGTCTCAATGCAACAGGAATCGCAAGTGCACCAACACCGATCAATAAGAGCTTCGGCATCTCGGACGAGCATTTCCCAAATTCGTTCTGGCCAGTAGCGTCCTGGACGGTTGGTGCAGCCATTGTGCCTATGGCTGTTCTTCCTCTAATGGAGGAACATAGCGTATACTGGGGCTATATGCTCTCATACGCGGTGTTCTTCATCTTGGTCATACCGCAAGCCGTGGCGCCGAACTTTGCTACTCTGGTTGCCTGCCGCTTTTTCGGAGGTGGTGCAGCTGGCATCCTCCAGAATGGGATGGACGGGATCATTGCAGACGTCTGGCTAGGCGCTGTCCGTCGAAGTCTTCCTGTGACGATCTATGTGGCGGTACTTCTGATTGGCGTAACGCTAGGTCCTGTGTACGGAGCCGTCATCGTGCATAACATGCATTGGCGCTGGATATTCTACATTCAGCTCATCATTTACGGAGCAACATTCTTCGTTGTGTTCCTGGTCATGAGAGAAACGCGGTGGTCGGTCATTCAACGAAAGCATCAGAAGAATACAACAGTAGGAGGAGCGCCTTCTCCAATGCCGTATACCTCTCCCGCAAGATTGCTCTACAACACAGTCATCCTGCCTGCACATCTGTTATGCACTGAGCCAGTGGTCTTCTTCTTCACGCTGCTCTCAGCGCTATCCTACGGTGTGGTCTTCATCTCTACACAGAGTGTGACTCAAGTCTTTACTACGAACTATGACTTTGAGGAGTACCAGGCCGGTCTTGTACAGGCTTCAATGGTGATTGGTGAAATTCTAGGGTTCTTTGCATGTCTCATCCAGAACGCCTGGTACGAGCACACGACTAGATCCAATCCTGACAAGTCTGAAGCTGAGCATTCCGAAGTACGGCTCTATTTCAGCATACCAGCAAGCTTTGTCGGTCTCACAGGAGGCCTTTTATTCTACGGCTGGACGAGCTACCCGTCTTTGCCATGGGTTCTTCCGGCAGTTGGGCTGGCATTCATAGGATTTGGCGTTACCGTTGTCATGCAAGCCATCATGATGTACACTACGGATGCGTATGCAAAGTATGCTGCAAGTGCCAGTGCCGCTGTATGTTTTGGGGAAAATATGTTTGCTGCATTTCTGCCGCTTGCAGCGCAAAGCATGTACACGAGGTTGAATTTCCAGTGGGCGAGTTCTGTCCTTGCATTTATTGCGCTGCTGTTGAGCTTCGCGCCAATTGTCCTGGTATGGAAGGGACCATACATTAGAGCCCATAGCCCTTTCATGCGCAAGGCCATGTATGGATGATTCATGATTTCGCTTTGTGGGGAGGGCCGTCATTTCTGCACCTGGGGACTTATGAAGGGGAGGTAAGCGGCGAGCTGCTACGCTGTACTGATTGTCCATCCCGGTCTCTTCGTTCTCTATCCAACTCCCATCCACTATGACACGGGGCACAGCGAGCCTGGGCGGATAATAGGGAGCGCTTTTGGGTGGACGGTCTCGTCAATTGATTCTTTGTGTAGTAGAACTAAGTTCGATAGGGAGCTCGAGGGACGTTGGTAATTGTGTGGCGTAATAGCAGGCTTCTCGAACATTTTATACGCAGTCCCTGGGCCACTTCTATACTGCTTTCTCTAAGACGAGTAAGATGCGGTGTAAATCCTATCGCCTGCCAATTTAACGCTCATCCCCAGCGAGATCTATTCTCATATTCGTACTGCCTCTCAGAATAACCATTCCATTCATCTCGCAGACTGTTGGCAGATCTGGTCCCCTGAGTCCCTTGGCCCTTGAGGCGGTTAGCTTGAAACGGAATTGAGGAGAAGTCAATCCATCCTTCAATCCGACCATTGCCATAAAACTTCATCCAGCCTCGGTTGCTGTCGCCGTAGGAGATAGGCCCATCACGCTCTCGGCCACGCCATGTAAAGGGCACGGACGCGTGGGATGGCTGCCAAGGCCGCTCATCAAAGAATATGACCCCTTCGAGGATGCCCAAATCGAAGGAACCCCAAAGACGCGAGCCCTCGAGTTTCAGGTCCAGAGAGAAGTCTGAACCAACGTTCCATTCGGATTCCACATACTCGCATGAAACATTGTAGCTCCCATTCAAAAGACCGAGGGGGGCGAGAACGACATCAGAGTTATCCTCGTCATAGTTGTCCTCGTCAGAGCCATATTTATCGGAGTCGTCTTCGTCGAAGTCTTGGCCGTCGCCGCTATCATCATAATCATGCCCATCAGGGGACCGAACAGGCGACGGAGCCGGTATTCGGCCCCGTGCCATAAAGGCTGAACTTCGTCTCGCGGTTTGCTTAGGCAGGGTAGACCGTCCCTGAGGCGGCGAAGCTGTCGTAACCGCGCCGCGCACGGGTCCCTGTGAATGGCCGCCCCTGCGAGCAGTCTGTTTCTTTGGCAATTTTGGGGTATCCGTTTCTGTCTTTGGCACCGTGGATTTAGTCTTTCGAGGTGTAGCCTTGGTGGCCGCCGTTGTCTTTGCCTTCTTCGCGTTGTTCTGTGCCGTACTTGTCGATGAAGTCGCTGCCGGCACGCTATCTTCGGCTTTCCGCTTGCCAGCCGCGTTCCTCCCCGTCGCTGCCGTCGCCTTCTTTGCTTCTGCCGAGCCGGAGCCCTTGCTGTTGCCAAGTGTCTTCTTCAGGTCTCTGTCGTTCTTAGTCCATTCCTTCTTCAACTTGGCCTCCAGCTTGGAGACACTTTCGGGAACCCTCAGATTCCCAGCATTGACGGCATCGAACAGTCGCATCCGGGCTACTGATTTTGTCTTTGACGATTTCAGTCCATAGTGGACCAGTTGGGCCTCAAACCAATGCGCCGGCTTGTCCTTGTCGCTGCCAGCGGCGACATGCGCTTTCAGCTCTGCGACCGTCGCTCGCCGGTGTCGGTTCTGGCCAGAAGCTTCGGCGAAGAGCTCACCATGGACGAAAGTGAAGCCATTTTCCGATACTGGGGGCGCGCCATCCCAGGAGGCGGCAGCGGCTGATTGCTTTGGCATTGTCAAACTGTGGGATATGTTGGTGAATGAAGAGGAAAATGAACCCGGGTTCTGAGAACAGGTGCACCTGATCATGTGATGTCTGCGGGACGTGTGGTTACTAGGGCCTGTAAAGCTAGGTTACGTGCTTGCTTCCAGTAACAACTTAACAGACCCCCTTATTTACGAGTAATTGAGGGGGTAAGATAGAGAATTGAGCTGCCTGAGGGAGCTGCGTGAGGCAGGGTGAGCTAATTTTAAAACAATGGCTAACCCTTGATTCGTGGATAGGCCTTACACTATAAAAAAGATGTCTTACGAGTACATTGGTAAACCCCGCAATAAGCGCTGTACGACGTACCACTTTCCAGTGCCATACAGCTAAATTACCGCACTAAATCGGGCTATTGCCGCTGCTGTCAGCGCCAACGTCGCCGTCAACGTCTTCACCTACTGCAGCTGTCAGCAGCTGCACGCTGTGCCATGCGGCCATCCAGACAGGCCGTGCGCGGTCCGGCTGGCGGCCGAGGACGCCGAGATGCGCAAGGCAAAAGCCGAGCTCGGCCTGCAGGACTGTCCGCGCTCTGGACATATTCCCTACCTCCGATGGCAGTATGTGTACTCTAAAATCTGAATATACCAGCTCTAAAATAAGCTAAGAGTGGCTTAAACGTATTGATCCCCAAACTCAGGAGGGAACTAACAAGAAACCACGGGTTGCAAACACAATCGTAAGCAGGATTTCACCTCTCTCTTTAGCCCGGCATGGGAAAGAGCGTTTACACTGAAAAAAATCAAGGCAGGTCTCGCACCGAGTGGAGTATTCCCGTTCAATCCAGATAGAGTACTCAGACATATGCCAAAGCCCCCTGCTGACCTAACACAGATTATGCCAGATCTACCTAGAGCTCCGGTGGCGCGGATGTAAGTAGAGAGATAGAGAATCAAATAGACTGATCCTCACCTCGGACCGGGTTGAAGCAGGCTCGCAATGACTTCGCGACCTGTTGCTTTACTATAGTAAAATTGGTCTTCGTTGCTCTTTAGCGTAATAGTAATAATAACGGTCGTATGGAGACAGAGTCAGGAAAATACAGATAGAGACCGGCCCTTTGATGTCTCATGTCGAGATCCCGATATCAAGCTACCTGTTACAGCTTTCTCTGCCGTCTGTGCCAGAACTGGCCGACCTCCTCCGACGTCCACCAGTAGACGGGGAATCGTCGCTGCACGTTGTTGAGCAGCAGCGCGGCGCACTGCATCAGCACGGTGCCCAAGAGGATCGATGGCACCAGCCGCCAGCCGAGCGCCGCGACGCGGTCGTCCACGACGGCGATCATGGCCGTCGCCCCGGCCGGCGGATGCACCGTGTCCGTCAGCACCATGACGACCGTGGCCAGGGCGCAGGCCGTGGCGCCGCCCAGCCGCCGGCCCGACGATGACGAGGAGAAGCGTGCAAACAGCCGCGCGATGCCGACGCCGACGACGCTCGACAGAAGCTGGCCACCGATGGCGTTGCGCGGCTGCGCCAGGGGCGACTCGACGACGCAGAACTCGAGCACGGCCGAGGCACCAAAGCTGGCAATCATGACGGGCAGGTCGGCGGCGGCAGCGCGGAACGTCCACGTGTGGGCGCTGGCCAGCTCGACGAGGGCCACGCCGCAGAAGACGCCGACGAGGGTCCAAAAGGCCGTCACCAAGGTGCCGACCGGCCGAGGCGGCGAGGCGCGGTAGCCGAGGAAATGGGCCACGGGGCGTGGCAGACGGCCCAGCGGCGACGACGGCACCAGCGGGTTCAGCAGCTGGTCAATGCTAAACTTCTGATCCAGGACCGAGACGAGCTGCGCCCGGAGCTGTGCCATGCTGCGTTATCTCGCCAGCGTCTGTTGTCAACGGCTCTTCGGGTCACTCTGGGTGTAATATCTCTTCCTTGAAGATGCCTGGTTTCTCTCGTCGTTTCGTGGAATGTCTGCAGTTTATAAGCTACATCTTCTGTCAGATCCCTTCAGTTGGTGCCTCTTATTCCTACACATTCTTCTGACGGTCCCCTCCTTGTTTTCCTCATGCACAAACAATGCAGTTGTCGACGTCATGCCGTCAGATGTGGATTGGCACTCATGAATAAGACGAGTCTAGGTCTATATTTCGAATATCTTCGGGTGCGTGACAGAAGCCCAAATCTCGCGGGGCAGTGCCAGTAGATATTTGTGACTAATAATATCAGACCGCGCCTATGAGAAGCCCTCGTAGACGCCCCATTTGGTAAGAGAAACTCCAAAGGATCGGCCGCTGTGATTGACGGCGTCTCAGCCCGGTTGGGGATTCTACTTTGCATCTCCGCGGGAGTGAGAAAGCACGAGCACGAGCGGAGAGAATCATTTCCATTGCGAAATGCAGTACATATAATTGGATCATGTCGTCAACTACACGCAAGCATGGAAATACAGAAAATCAAGAATACCGCGAACAGTTATACCCCCTGCAATGTCATCCTAGCTGGCAAGTCACATGTCGTGCTCCAGATGCCTCTCCCTGCCAGGTGCAAAAGCCCAATCGTGTATACAGGGAGAAATCGTCCTGTCTTGCTAGCATCCCCGTCCACGCTTCTTCGCCAGTCACCTTGTCCTGGATGCGCCCAAGAATTAGAATAGACAGTTCTCCGGCATAGTTAGACTCTATTCCGTCGGCAATCATCACCGGCTTGCCGTAAGAGGAAAACTGGGTTGGCATGACACCCTGCGCCTCGATGCCAGCATAGTGGTCGAGAAAGAGCGAGCGTGTGAATTTGTTCATGTCGGGCGATTTCGGACCGTCCGTATAGGACAAGCCCTCGTTCCTCGGTAGTCCTTCCTCCATGAGCCATCGATTCTTCAGCTCCGCCAGCGGCCAGATACGGCCTTCAAACGTCGGGCGTGTGGGGAGTGTGCCCTGGAAAGAAATCCGGCAAGCCCGCGACGACGTTTGCACGGAATTGCAGAACTCGTCCGGCACATTTGTTGTCAGATCCAACCCCGGAACGATTGCGCCGTGTCGCGGAAACCTTCTGCTTTGTGTAATGGTCCCGACTTTCAGACGCCAAGACTGGTCTTTCGGCGCCTTGTCGTAATTCAAGAATAGCTGGCTCAGCGCTGGCGACGAGCAAAGGATATTCTGCGAGAGCTGCTCCTCGAGCTGCTCGAGACCGAATTGTCGTCCCCGGTCCGCTCCGTCGGCCGAGTTGCCCAGCCGAAGACCAAAGACCTGCATGATGCCGTACACTCGATCAGAACGCCGTTGGGTGGTCCGCCGTGCGGAAACGCAGAGCAGCGAAAGCGGATTGTGGGACTGAAGGTGGAGGAGGCCGGCCGTGCTGATCAGGTCTTTTGTCGTCTGCCATATCCACTCGTTCACCTGTGTACAGAGATTGCTGAGGAATCCAATTGTTAGGAGCCCCGGTCCCGGCGCGTCCTCCAGCTGTATCTCGAGCCCCTCCTTTGAGAGGATGATAGCATTTTTCTTGAGGTATGCCTCCTGGAGCGTCCACAGGGAACTGAACCAAGGGTCCTGGAGAAGTCGCCTAATGACTGCCTCATCCCGTATCCGCCTTTCCCTGTTGTGCTTACCCGCGTACTTTTCGTGGCTGTTCACGCCGGTACGAGTATGCTTTGCCGTGTCTCGTATTTGTGACATCAAGTCGATGCTGTCGAGAATCTGGTCCTCTGTCGTTTGGTGGAGCCAAATGTACGACTTCTTTGCTCGTTTGAAGATGCCAGCCTGCCTTCCAATTTCCTCTGCACTTTCGGGCGCGTTTTCGTTCTGGTTTATACAGGCGACATCCACCCAAACGAACTCGTCGCCGCCGGCTACTGTCTGTATAACCGACTCGAATGCTTCGGCATCAAATGCACGTTCGGGGTCCACCTTTGGGATGTCCCAGCTGAGCGGATAGCCCCCGGGTCCGGTGACATCAATGGCTTCTCCATTCTCCTCATCCCTGTAGCGACCCCACGTGTATGACAGAATGTTGTACGTGGGCTCTACCATGTCTCCATACTGGATGCCGGCCCTGTTTCTGGAGCGGGGAAAAGATTCCATGCTCTCGACATGAAGCAAGCGCAGAGGCCAAACATCGTCTACATTCTCGAGGCTGTTGTTCTGGGATTGTGAGGCCATCGTGGAAACTTCTTTCCTGTAGTGTTGGTGTCTGTGTTTGTGGAGTAAGTGAACATCTCTGACTGTTAGAATCTTGGCCACATATAGTCGGCAGTACACCCGTCCTCATATTCTTTATGCAGTAATTTGCACTCTCATGTCAGCACTAGTTACCCCTTTTTCGCCTTATTTTCGGATTAGATTGCGGACTCCCTCTGCCGCCCTATCAAACCAGAATGATTCGCCTCGTTTTCGAGACGGTTTATACCCCTGTCCGGCTATTAATGGATGAGGGCGGACACTCGCTTCCGTATCTCAGTCTTCCGTCTCAAAATGCGTGGCCACATGATGGGATACAGCTGCCTCATCTCCTTCAAATATACCACAAACTGGACAGGTTACCGACGGGGGAGCTGATGGTGATATTTGGCTGCTCCGTTCAGCCGTCGTGCTGTCATTTCCTTCACCAGACCCTCCAGGGACAGTATGCTGGGTGTCGGCATTTCCGTGCCGCTTCTGCTGCTTTGGCCGTGCTGGCCGAATGTAGGCGTCCAACCCGAGCTGCTCTCTGGGCATGTCGTCTCCACTGTCGCCAGCCGTGCCTCCTAAAAGGGAGGACTCGGGGCGATCGGTGAAGCCGCCACCGCCTTGTGCTGTGGCGGCGATTCCGCAGGCCATGGCCTGCACACGTCCGACACGCCCATCGGAAAGGCGCACCTTGATTCCTCGCGGGTGGTTGCCGCGGGTCAGAAGCGTCTGCACCGTTCCCTGGACGGTTCGGCCAGTCGGCTGGTCTTGCTTCAGGACGATGTGCACAGCCGCGCCAGGGACAACTTGATCTGTTTTCGGCACAGAACTGCCGTCGCGTCTTGTCCGCATGTCTTTGGAGTCTTTTGTCTTGTTAGCTGAGCGATACTCTGTTGTATTACGCATGGATTGCCCTCACCAGACCGTAGTCGAATATTCTGCCCTCCTCACTTTGCTCAGGCATTGCTCTAGTCGTGATCAGGAAAATCACCGAAATTGGGTTAGTAAGTAGGCTCCCTAGAACTGGGCCACTTTTATCTGAGTCAAGGGACATCCACCCAATTTGACAGCCTTTCTATAAAAGCCCAGTCTACGTCGTAGGTCTCCCGATGACTCCAAGCTTCTACATCCCTAACATCCCTTCTTTTAGTCCTTACCATATGTTCGGTACGAGTGTAAACTGTTTTTAACACTTTTGCTTATTAGACCAAGGCTTTGTTGCTTTTAAGATGGCCCATTTTTTAACTTGTGCACTGCCTTTCCAAGCAGCTTTGGATTGGGGCAAACGACGACGTCGATTGGTAATATGTAGCGACTATCTTGCTTTTTTATCTTTCCTTCGATTAGTATCCCTAAACTTTTCCTGTCTAGCATATCCTGGACTATTTATTAAAACGGAGAATGGACGGTTGTGCAGACGTTTGGCCGCGGTCGCAACTAAGAGAGAGCAGAGACAGTTATGCTGGTTACATGAGTCAAAAACAACTGAAACGCCGCCGCCAAGCCGACAATCTGCCAGCACATTGCTGCCATCTGGGAGACGGCCAGCGCCCCCAGCCAGCAAGAAGCGGCCGACGGCGCTGTAAAAATGCCCGACTCCTACGGCTGTGACCCAGCTGGGCTCTGGTTCCTCCAAGACGAACTCGGTCTCTGGACCGCCTGCCGGTCGTCTCGTGCCGTCGTCCAGCGCCTCTACGCCAAGGACTGCGAAGGCCTTGCACTACAGACCACGCCTGGATGGGCTATGATTGACAGTGCCCTGACCATGTAAATCTCAACAGGTTCGGGCTACAACGCTGGCGCGTTGGTCGACTAAACCGGATGGGCATTAAATATCAAGCTCTTGTGCTGGCGCTCGATGCCTTTGTAAAGCGTTCCTATCTTCCTATGGAGAACCGCGTCCGAAGACACGAGCAGCTGCGACCACAGACAGATGGTGGTCATACAGGGCCACCGCAGAAGAAGGAAAACATCTTGACAGAGGTGCTGTGGGAACTCTATGAGCTACGCGGCGACCCACCACAGGGCGCAGACGACGGCCATATTCCGGTCGTAGCTTTGAAGCAGCCCTGTCGTGAGCTGCGTATGGGCTATTTGCTAGGGGTGCCGTGGGGGTGATGGTACTTACTGAGAATCACACGCATCGAGGAAATAATCTCGGTAGCCTAATTTGAGTCATTATTCATGATAGTACGTGTTGTGGTGTCCCAACATATACCAGAACATAATTTCCTAGAACATTCTTCAGCATAGCACAAAATGCACCTGCATATTCTTTAGGATAGCAGGGCCAAAATCCGTCCCTGTAGTACATGTGCCCAAAACCGGGTCGCAGAACACATTTCCAAGAGGGATGTTTCCATTTTAGTTAACGGAAACTTAAGCCAACGAGCCAAAAACTAGGCCGTGGCTGTGGCGTAGAATGAAATCTCCATCTGCTATCGTTATGTGACACAGAATGTAGACGAATGCTCACCATGGGCTCACCCTATTAGATCAGTGCCGGCTCAGGGCCACGCTCAATAGCGAGATCTTCTGAGGGAAATCCACGCGTGATGCATAGAGCTGTTTTGCCGTACGTTTCGAGGGAGGATTCAAAGTGGCGAAAAAGATTCGGTGCAGATCACATGCTCTCTGCTGTTGTCTACGCGGACAGAGAGCTGTTCGTCCTGGTCCTTTGGATTCCCTTGTTCAAGAGTCTTGTCGAGAACAGGTGATAGCAGAAGAGGAAGCCCCAGACAAGCCACAGCAGTAACAGGCCGAAAAATATGGTAGCTATGGCGAGCCAAGCTATGCCGTAGCTCAGGTTTCCAAACCGTGTGTTTTGATACAGCTGGTCTGTTGCTAGGCCGACCTGCATGGCAGACAGGAGCATGGAAAAAAAGGCAAAGACGGCCAGCAGCCAGGAGAAGTTTGTTTCGAAAAAGGCCTGGTACCACGTGCTCGTCGAGAGGTATCCCCGGACAAGGTTGTCGCGCGACCACATCGAGGGCAGAAAGCGGGTCAGGGAGTCGAGCCGCGAGAGACGGAGCTCGCCGTAGAGGTAGCGCCGGTCGACCTGATGCAGACTGCGGTGGTCTATCCTGGACACAAAGTCCGTCATGAAACCGGTCCAGATGGCCCAGCCGATGTCGGCCGAGATCAGCCCTTGCCGCTGGGCCAGGTCAAAGTCGCTCTTGTGCTCAATGAGCCAGGCGTAGCTGAGCAGAAGGCCGGTGGCACTGCGGTGCAGATCTTGGCCACTGCACAGATGTTGGACCCAGAACTCGCGGCACAGCAGGAAGTCGGGCAGCGGCTTGAGCAAGAGCTTGGTCTGGTGCCAGACGAGGTGCTCGTCGGGCCGTTCCGTGATGTGAAAATTGCGGCCCATCATTTCCTGGCGCTGGAGAGACCGCGGCGGCAGCGGCAGGCCAGCCAACCAGAGGTGGTCGTGGAGTCTGTCCAGCTTGGGCGTGAGCAGCTCCATTTTGAGGAACTCGGGCATTTGGGAAGCAGGGATGATGCGCTCGGTGCGGTTGTTCTGCACCATGGCGGGAAGGACCAGTTCAGACGGGCGTGCAATGATGCCTGTCGAAAAGGGCGGCTGAAGTGTGGACGCATCGTCGGCGGCTCGAGGCGGGGTGATGGCTCTGGAGGATGAAGGCGGCGCTGGGACTGCCCAGACTTGGGGTTGCGTCTGCAAGACGGCCGATTTCTCGTCGCCGAGCGTCTCTTCTGCGTGGTGACGTTTCATTTCTCTGGTCCTGCGATACAGCTTCGGCGTCGCGTGATGGCCGAAGATGTAGAGAATCGTGTTGTCGAAGCAGTTACCTTTCCTTTCTGTCCGCGGGACCAGGCCTCAAGAAACGAGAGACGAGAAACGATAGAATACACTTTATGTGCTGGCCATTGGCCACCCATGTCAGCCCGATACTGCGCCTTGCTCCGCCCTGCACTGCCCCTCGTCCTCTGAGTTAGGCGCATCCTTTCTCCCCTCGGTTTACCTCGAGTGAGAGGCAACCACATAATGTGCCCAGGGCGCAGCTTGGGCAGCGGAAAGGCATTGTAGGACGCAGGACTGGACATGTATGGCCTGATTAGGTCAATTCTCAGTCTGTCTCACTATAGCCGGAAAGGGCTCTTGGCCACAGACAAGAATACGGCTCTTCGACGGGGCCCGCATATAATATAGGCGTGCTCAATGCCAGCTTCCCTCGCCACTGGCCGTGAACACGCGAGCAGTCTCGGGTCTGTAAGGAGTAGGCTTTCTTGATGCCCTAAAAGTTGGCAATGTGGAGCAAGCAAGACAAGGGCTAAGGTTGAACCCAGCAGCATTACTAATCCACCTCCCTCTTTTGCTTAGCGGGGTAAAACGCAGGCGGTTGTCCGCGGTACAAGTTGCCCTCTACGTGTCGACAAAGCCTGCGTCTGGCAGCCTGATGAGTCGGCCATGCCCCGCCAAGTCCTGGTCGCCCTGCCACCTTCCCGATCGATTCGGCCGCGCCTTCCTTGTCTTAGGCTGATTTCCGGCCAGCCATCTCGACACGTCTCCTTTTTGTCCTGCACATCCTCTGCGACCCTGCCCTCTCTCCCATCTCTGTCGACCACGCGCCCTCCCAGCAGACGAAGCAGCGTTGCAGCCCCCCCCGCGACACGACCGTACATCACAGACGCCATCCGCGCCCATCAAGCCCGCAAAATGGCCCCGCAGCTGGACGGCTTCTTCAAGCAGGTCGACGACCTGTCGAGCCACTTTATCGACCGGCTCAGCCAGGCGGTGGCCATCCCGTCGGTGTCGTCGGATGCGGCCCGGCGGCCGGACGTGGTGCGCATGGCGCACTTCCTGGAGAAGGAGCTGACCGCGCTGGGCGCCGAGGTCGAGCTGCGGCCGCTGGGCAAGCAGCCGGACCAGCCGGAGCTGGACCTGCCGCCGGTCGTGCTCGCGCGCTACGGCCGCGACCAGAGCAAGCGCACGATCCTGGTGTACGGCCACTACGACGTGCAGCCGGCCGAGAAGTCGGACGGCTGGAACACGGAGCCGTTCACGCTGGTGGTGGACGAGAACGACCGGATGCTGGGCCGCGGGTCCACGGACGACAAGGGTCCGGTGCTGGGCTGGCTCAACGCCATCGAGGCGCACCAAAAGGCCGGCGTGGACTTCCCGGTGAACCTGCTGATGTGCTTTGAGGGCATGGAGGAGTACGGGTCCGAGGGCCTGGACGACCTGATCCGCGAGGAGGCCAAGAAGTTCTTTGCCGACGCCGACGCCGTCTGCATCTCCGACAACTACTGGCTGGGCACGGAGAAGCCGTGTCTGACGTACGGCCTGCGCGGCTGCAACTACTACTCGGTCGAGGTCGCGGGCCCCGGCCAGGACCTGCACAGCGGCGTGTTTGGCGGCACCGCCCAGGAGCCCATGACGGACCTCGTGCGCGTGCTCGGCACGCTCGTCGACACGGACGGCAAGATCCAGATCCCCGGCATCGCCGAGCAGGTGGCGCCGGTCACGGCCGACGAGGAGTCGCTCTACGACAACATTGCCTTTACCATGGACACGCTGCACGAGGCGCTCGGCAGCAAGACGACCATTTTCGAGGACAAGAAGTCGACGCTGATGGCGCGCTGGCGCAACCCCTCGCTGTCGGTGCACGGCATCGAGGGCGCCTTCTCGGCGCCCGGCGCCAAGACGGTCATCCCGGCCAAGGTCGTCGGCAAGTTCTCCATCCGCACCGTGCCCAACATGGAGATCGACGCGACCAACGCGCTCGTGTACAAGTACGTCGAGGAGCAGTTTGCCAAGCTCGGCAGCAAGAACTCGCTCAAGGTCTATGCCCAGCACACGGGCAACTGGTGGGTGGCCAGCCCGAAGCACTGGAACTTCGAGGCCGCCGCCAAGGCCGTGGAGCGCGTCTGGGGCGTGGCGCCCGACTTTACGCGCGAAGGCGGAAGGTGAGTCGAGTCCTCGGATGGCGATGGAGCTGCTGCCCCGATCGAAACGTCCTCGCATGCTGACATGTGCATCAACAGCATCCCGGTCACGCTCACCTTTGAGCAGGCCACCGGCAAGAACGTGCTGCTGCTGCCCATGGGCAGCGCCACGGACGGTGCGCACTCGATCAACGAGAAGCTCGACAAGAAGAACTACATTGAGGGCATCAAGCTGCTGGGAGCATACCTCCACTATGCTGCCGTGGAGCCGCAGCTGTAACGAGCCTGTTTGTATACACAGAGTAGATAGTTTGCTACGAGTTCCAATTCGTAAACGTAAAGAAGCCTACACGGTATGCAGATAAACCAAACAAGTGAATTTTGAGCTGCCTGAAAATGCAGTGAACAGGGTATTGTGCCGGAGGAAAACAAGGGGTATAAGTGTAGGTGGGTATTAGCAACAGACACGCCCGAATCCAATCTTCCCAAAGGGTATGTTGTAGGGTATCAAAGAGGGTAAAGCGTGGGGATATATGCAAGTCAACGCAGAGAAAAAGACGCCAGACCCAGTCACGCGTTACCGTTTTCAAGAACAAAAGAAAAACAAGACACCGGAAAAAGGAAACCAACAGTCGTCTGCGCACACGCCTCACTTCTTGTTGAGCACGGCCAGCTTCTTGTTCCTGCGCTCGGCCACGGTGTCGGCGTCCCAGGTGCCGGCAAAGATCTCCTCGCACTCGTCGTCGTCGTCGGAATCGAACTCGACCAAGGTCCCCGGACGAGGACGGCCGTTCAGCCTGGACATCAGCCTGCGCGCGGCGCCGACGGGGTCGACGACGGCGGCGGCACGGGACGGCCCAAAGACGTCGAAGCCGTCGTCGAGCGGGTCCTTGCCGTCGGTCGGCGCGGCCGACAAGTCGCAGTCGTAGAGCTGGTCCGCGAGCGCGGGCCCATCCGCGATGGCGACGTGGTCCTCGACGGCGACGTCCTCCCAGGAGCGCCAGCGCGCCACGCGGGTGGTCTCGAGGATGAACTTGCCGATCTTGTAGCGCTGGGAGGGGTCGCGGGCGTCGACGTACTTCCAGCCGAGCTTGGTGCGGCAGACGGCACAGCTGATGTCGGCGACGACGTGGGCGCCGGTGGCGAGCTGGCGGTGCTCGGGCGGGCCGACGCGGATGTTGACGAGGCTGGCGGCGAGGGCGTCGCTGCCGTCGGCGCGGCCGGCCAGGGCGGCGGCGGCGGCGGCCGACAGCTCGGGCGCAAACAGATGGGCCGGGCTGGAGGGCGGCGCCGACACCAGGTAGGCGCGGCCGTGGCGGCCGGTGAAGCCCTTGGAGACGATCTGGGCGGCGAGGGCGACGTCGGTCGAGCACCGGAGGCAGCGCAGCGTGTCGGGCAGGACGCGTCGCAGGGCGAGGTCCGCCAGGAGAGCGTCGTCTTGGTCGTCGTGGTCGACAAGGCTGGCGTGGTGGTCCGGCTCGGCGGTCAGACAGGCGGCATACGACGGATACGCCGAATACGACGGATACGACGGCCCGTAGTGGTGGGCGAAGCTCTGGGCCGGCGACGAGGACGAGCACAGCGACGGCGGCGACTGGCTGCTGGTCGAGCTGCGGGACGACGAGGCGGAGGCCACGCTCGCGCGGTGGGTGAAGCTGAAGCTGAAGCTGCTGCGGCTGTCGGGGGGGCCGTGGCGGTCGGCGACGACGACATCGTCGCTGGAGGCGGCCCGCGCGGCCTTGCGGCTGCGAAACGGCCGCAGCAGCGACGGGAGCAGAAAGGTGGCAAAGGGCCGGTCGTACTCAAAGGGGGGCGAGCTGCCGAACATGGTGCAGGGTCGAGAGACGGTCGAGAGACGGTCGAGAGACGAGGCTGAATCCAACGGTCAACGGGAATCGCCAGCAGCAAGCAGGTGATTTGCAGCGGGAGAAGAAGACGAAAACGGGGCCCCCAAGGGAGGACGGGGGTGTGATAAAAGGGCAGAGAGCTCTCTTCCTGCCGGAGCCGTCGGATAGCAGAAGGCGGGTGGCGGATGGAAGAAGCAAGGCGGTAAAGGCTAAAGGACCCGAGAGACGGATCAGTCAGCCGTCAGGTTCTCCTCGAGCCCGTTTCGAGAGGCCCAGAGGGACCGCGCCTCTGCTGGCCCCTTTCACACCACGCAACATGCGAGACGGGCGTCATGGTGCATTCCAGACAAGGCGGCAGGGCCGGCAGACTGGTGGGGTGGTGGTCACAAGGGCCAAGAACGGCGATCGTCGAGGCCGGTCGCAGATACCAGCGGCGAGCCCACGGCCAGCGTCCATGACGCAAGTCGCTGCTACTTTTTAGCGCACGCGGGCCCCATCGCTGCCGGCTCTATCGCTATCGCTGGGGGCGAGGGGGGGCCGCTAAGAGGAGGGGCAGAACAGGCCGGCTGCTGATTGGCCGGCGCTCCGCTTTGGGCATCGTGGGCGGTCAGGCAAAACGGCCGGACAAATGCGTGTTTGTGGGTGTGGTCACCGCGGCGAAGCGACGGGAAATGGCGAGGAAAAGGGAGAGGAAAAGAGCGAAGGTCGAGCAGGCTCGACAACGACAGCAGGGACCTCTGCCGACAAGCTCTGCATATGCACAGGCGACTCGACCGGCCAAGCGACTGTTACTGTTACCTGGGCACACACCGCTACATACTCCGTAGTACATACAGCGGGCTCGGCCAATCGGCGCGGCAGCCGCCCCACATGACAAAGATACCATCCCCACGTGACTCGACAGTGGCAATCTTGCTTTTGTCCGTATTTCAGTTCTGGCAAATCTTTCCCCGTCCTTCCACCAACAACATCCCGCACAGCCAAAAGCCCGAATCGCCATACGAAAGGCCGCATTGCACCGCATCAATTTCCCACCACCACCATTTTCCGTGCTCCATCAAGACGTACCGACACTCCCAGCTTCCGCCGTCCCAGCTGCCGCCCGTCAACACAACGACCAGTCTTATCGCCTCCGAACGCAAACCACCGTGGCAACGATCCGCAGCAATGGCGTCCATGAAACAATCCAGTCAGAGTCAATCGAGTAGTAATTATGGCGAGGACGCTGGCCGCCAGGCCAATGTCCTTGCCAGCTGCTACATGGTCGACGCCTCCGCCTCGTCGCTGAGGGGCCTCCACTACTGCACTACCACTCTTGCCGGTAAGTCGACTTGTGGCCGACGTCAGCACCCGTGGTCCTCTGGCTGACACTTTTTTTTTTTTTTGCAGGGGCAGAGTGGTATTCCTGAGGTCCCCTCCTCAGGACTACCATCGCCGCCATCAAGCCCCCCCCTCGCTGCCATTACTGCCACAAACGAGCTGGCGCTGTTTCCCAGGAAGCACGCCGGCCGCTCGAGCCGTGGCGGCAACACCGGCAGCAGAAGCAGCCGAGGGGGGGCAGCACTGCGCATCAGGGAAGAATGTGAGAGGTTCTTTTGCGAGATCATGAAAGTCGTGTTCCAGGGTGAGCGGAACATGGCCGGTAGTGGCTCCGGCCTGACGGGTGTCTACAAAATCATATGCAGCAGCAGCAGCAGCTGTAGCAACAGCAGAAACAACGACAGCGGCAGTCCCAACGGCCAGCTGTGCACGCCGCCCAGCGACTACGGCCACATGCCGGCGCTCAGCCGGACGCTGTCGGCCACGTCGGCGGCGTCGGCCGTGTCGTCGGCGTCGGCGTCGTCGTCCACGGCCACGACCGTCGTGGCCGACAGCTACTGCGACGTCACGGCGTGGCTGGAGATCTGGGACTATGCCGGCGGCAACAGCTTCCGCGGGTTCCTGTGCGAGGACCTCGGCGGCGAGAAGACGCTGTTTGCCTTTTTCGACCGCGGCGTCGTCGGCCGCGACTTGAAGCAGGCGTATGTTCTTTCCTCCCTCCCCCCTTCCTCCCTCTCTTCCATGATGGAAAATGCTGACTAAACAGCCTCATGGCCCTGCTGGAACTGGCCGACTCGGCCGTCGGCTGCTCGCAGGTGGTCATCTGCGTCGACCGCGGCGCGCAGCCGGCCGACGTGGCGTCGCTAATGAAGGGCCTGCAGTGGGCAGGCTTCTCGCCGACCACGCTGGACACGTGGACGGGCGGCAAGGGCGTGGACGTGACCAGCCCGGCCTGGATCTTCATGGGCATGGAGCTGTAGGGATCGTCGGTGGGGGGGGGTCATCAAAATGAAAGTGTTTGGGACTGACGGATGCCGTCTCGTCTGAATGGGAAGTGGTTTCAGCTTCCAGGCTGGGTATCTTACGGTGGTTTACGTAATACTTTCAACGTGTCGGGAGTGCACAGGCAACAGGCTGCAACGGAAAATAAACCTCTTTTTTTATGCTCTATGTTCTCGATGTATCCTGTCTTCGCGTTCTGCGTCTGTCCGCTACAGGTCGCCCTCGAACTGGCGGACGACGAGGCCCTGGTCGGCGAGGTAGTCCTTGACCTGCTTGACGGTGTACTCGCCGCGGTGGAAGATGCCGGCGCCGAGGGCGGCGTCGGTGGTGGTGTGTTCAAAGACGTCCTGGAAGTGGGCGGGCGCGCCGGCGCCGCTGGAGGCGATGACGGGGATGCGGACGGCGTCCTTGACGTGGCGGACGAGCTCGAGGTCGAAGCCGCTGTTGGTGCCGTCGCGGTCGATGCAGTTGAGCAGGATCTCGCCGGCGCCCATGGCCTCGACGGCCTGGGTCAGCTGCACGACGTCGAGGTCGCGGGTCTCGCGGCCGCCGCGGATCGTGCAGGCATACCAGCAGAAGCGCTCGCCGCGGGGGCCGGTCTGGGCCGTGGACAGCACCCGGTGCGTCGTGTCGGCCGGCGAGGCCACGTAGACGCGCTTGGGGTCGACGCTGACGACGACGGCCTGGTTGCCGTACGCGCCGGCGATCTGCTCAATGGCCGTGGCGCCGCTCAGCACGCAGCCGGCCGCGTAGTAGGCCTCGGCGGCCAGCACGGCGTCCGACCCGATCGACACCTTGTCGGCGCCCGACCGGAAGTACATGCTGGCCACGGCCAGCGCCGAGACCGTGCTGCCGTCGGCGTCGACGGTGTCGCGGATGCCGCCGCCAATGGTCAGCGGCACAAACACGGTCGCCGACACCAGCCGCAGGATCTCCAGCATCGGCACGTCGGCCAGCGGACAGTCGCGGAAGCTCGTGATGTTGAGAAAGGTCACCTCGTCGGCGCCCTGCGCGTAGTACCGCTCGGCCAGCTCGACCGGCTTGCCCAGGTTGCGCACGCCGCCCCCGTCGGCCCCCGTCTTCTCGCGCACGTCGTACTGGTCGCCCTTGGTCACCACCAGGTCGCCCGCGTCGTTGGTCCGCACGTCCAGACACGCAATCACCCGCCGTGTCAGCCCCGGCTGGTGTGCTGCTGCTTCTGCCGTCTCGGCCCCCGACACCGACCGCGGCACCGCCTCGCCGGCCGCCAGCGCCTGGGCCCCGCTGCCGTCCAGAAAGGAGCGGATCATGCGCAGACCCGCCACGCCGCTCTTTTCCGGGTGGAACTGCATCGCCACCACGTTCTTGCGGGCCAGCGCCCCCACAAACGTCTCCGACCCGTACGTCGCCGTCGCCACCGCCCAGCCCAGGCCCTCCAGCTCGCCGGCGCGGTACGGGTACTTGTACGAGTGCACGTAGTAGTACTTGGACTGTGGCCGCAGGTCGTAGAACAATGGGACCGCCGCCGTCGTCGGAATGTGCGCGTCGTTCCAGCCAATGTGCGGCACGGCCTTGTCGCTGTCGTCGAAGCGGTCGAGGTCGCCGTCGATCAGGCCCAGGCCCTTGCACCCCGGATCCTCGCCCGAACCGCGGAACAGCGCCTGCAGGCCGACGCAGATGCCCATAAACGGCTTGCCGTCGTCAATGTGCTTCTGGATCGCCGGCAGGTAGCCGGCCGCCGCCAGCTGCGACAGGCAGTGGCCAAAGTGGCCGACGCCCGGCAGGATCAGCCGCTGGACCGGTCAGCAGGCGTCACAAAACAAACTGCCGCTTCCACCCGTCCACTCACATCTGCATTGGCCACCTGCTCCGGGCTGGTGATCCAGGCGACTTCGTAGCCGACCTTTTCAATGGCATTGACCAGGCTCCTCACGTTGCCGGCGACATAGTCGAGAAGGTGAACCTTGGGCATGGTGCAGACAAGGCTGGGATTGGCCGGGATGCAGTCGTCAATGCGCAGCAGACCTGTGCAAACCCGCGCGATCAAGACGACACTCGAATTGGCTCTGCTCTAAAAGTAGTCGTCGCCGGCGCCAATGACTCAAAATCGAGTCCTCTTTTTTTTCTGCCGGCCCTACGGCGGAAGGCGCTGCCGGCCAAGCCTTGTAAGTCGTCGCTGCCCCTCTATCGGCTATTCTGCCGCCGTCCACCGCCAACGCGACTGAGCTTCTCTATTGATGCCGAAATTGCTGTGCTCAAAGCCATTGTCTGCTTTACGCGACGCCCAACGTCCTGCCGTCCTGGGCTCTCCGTTTTCAACGTCTTTTTTTGCCTTCAGATGCATCCCGTCCGGACACGGCGTCAGAGCCTGCACAGACCCAATGGATGACACGTCTCTGCCATCTGCTCGAGAGCGCCACAGCTCAGCCGTGCCAGCTATCGACGACGGCGACGACTCTGAATGGGAGTATGAATATTCCAGCACAGAGACAGAGGCAAGCGTTCGTGGTCGTTGTCTCTCAAAGCTCTGCATCTAACACACGCGCTCGCTAGACACACCTCATCACCCTCGACCTGTCGCTGCCCGAGTTCCTCCGCCGCCGCGAGGACTATGTCGTGCACAGCACCCGTGGCGGATTTCGCTCGTGGATGAACCCTCTGCTGGCCGGCGACGACATGCCCATGGACAGGCCAGAGGTCAGCAACAGTGCTGCTGCAGGTCCATCCTCTGCGACGGCGCGGCCCCGCGGGAGACAGAATGGAGACGCAGCCGCCGACGACGACTCCGAGGCTGAAGACGTCGAAAATGCGGGACGCCATCCTGCGAAGCCCACGTCCGCAGCCGAAAACGGGGGCGATGGTGCAGACGGAAACAAGGCGGACGATGGTGGCGATGACGACGGTGCCGAGCCGGCCAAGATCCAGATCCTCGAGCTGCACTCGGCCCAGCCCATCCTGTCGTACCGGGGGACCGTGTTTGCCGGCGCCTGGACCGAGAGCGTCGGCACGGAGATGCTGTTTGCCGACGCCAAGAGCGGTAAGACGATGACGGCAGCAGCAACCGCAGCACTCCCTCTGCCGCTGCCCCACGTCCGCCGCCTGCCGCAGGACGTCGACCTGCTGGGCGCCTCCACGGCCCGCATCGCCTGCACGCCCGTGGAGCTGCGCCGGCGGCGGCAGCGGACGGACGAGGCTGCCGCCGCAACAGGACCGGCAGCACTCCTCTCGGGATCGCGCGCCCCCCGCCGCCGCCAGTTTGCCATTCCCGTGGCCGGCGGCGCCACCGAGCAGCGCCAGCGGCAGGCCGCCTTTCTCGAGCGGCTCATGGCGGCCAAACACCAGCGCGGCGAGCGCGACGTCGTCACCGTGCAGGCGGTCGAGACGCGGCAGGACGCCGTGCAGGACGACGTCGAGGAGGAGCGCCTGCGCCGCAAAAAGGCCGCGCAGTTTGAGCGGTACCGGCTGCGCGCGAGCCGGCGACGGCGCGAAGAGGGAGCTGGGGGGGTGGCAGGGGGGACGGCAGAGGGTACAGCTGCAGTCGCAGCGGATAAGGAGACTGGAACGACAACAGCATCGGCAGCCACATCCACGGCCGTTCCAGAGGCGAGGACGCGTGCTCCGGCCCGCAGCAGGAAAACGCCGCGGTCCAGCATCGCCCGGGTGACAGGAGACGTCGAGGGCCACGATCATGACGACGGCAGCGCCTCGGCAGAGTAGCGGCAGTCTACAGAAGGGCTACCAGCAGTCTGTACAGACATGGACAGCCTCCAGATATGCCGACTGTGGATTGACAAACACTCTGACGCACGGGACTCTGTTTGATTCTTGCTATTCATCTGGACGCAGCCTCTCGCAAGCCCACGTGTGAGTGTCTCGAACACGCTTCTAAGTCTTACCTAGTGACCCTGTCCTGTGACATTGGATTTTCCAGTCCCGGGCCCTTCTCTGGCGGTCCATGTCAACTTGTTCCCCAAACATCTTCCGCATAGCTCTGCAGCTCTGCATCCGAAAAGACCACGTCTTCTTCCCCTTGGCTTGGGTCAGGAACTCGCGAAAAAAGCTTCTCAAAACTAAACACCAACGGTCCCCTAGTCACATTGTACGTGTTTGAGCCTGCATTCCGAGCTATTACGATATTCTCTCGCAACACTGGTGCCAGGGGGAGGACTGACGACGTTCGAGTTGTCGTAGCTCCTTTTCGAAGCCCTGGCCGCTCTTCTTCGTACTTCTGCATGATGATCTGCTGTCGACGATGATCGAACTTGACGAGGAGGACAATCTGTACTTGGTGATGCGAGGCGCGAAACCACCATTCCATATCTGACGTGAGTTGGGACAGGGATTCCGAGGCTCCTGCCTCGATCACCAAAGTTGGCCATTCCCTTCTCAACATGGCTTCTTTCGGCCCACCGCAGGAATCGCCTTCGCCGCCATCTCCCCTAGGATGGCCGCCGGCGCGATATCTGGTAGAACCTACCGACATCCAGCCTTGCTCTGCATTCCCGGCGCGCACGAGCTTCGTTATGTATTGTTGGTACAATGCAAGATGGAGCTGTTCGTGAAGAAGAGTCGGGATTGTGACGATGAGTAGATTTCTATCGACATAATAGCGTCGAGCTCGAAATTTGGGACGGCTGGATTCCCTCACTTTCTCAATCGCGTCAAAGTCGCGAGTCGAAACGTCTATCAAAATTCAGCATTTGACCAGAGTGTGTTCCATCTATTTTACATACGCGTAACGATCAGTATGTCCCCCGGAGCCTGTCGAATCGCTTCATATAGCTTGTGAACTGATTTGAACTGCACCGTCGGAGCCCCCATATCCTCCAACACAGACGTTGAATTCGTCGAAGCCGGCATTAGTCGTGCCATGAGATACTAGGAGAGTGAAGTTTTTAGTGATGGATGATAGGAACCTCTCAAACCCAGAGCCTAAGATGGCCGCCGGCGCGATATCCGGTAGAGCCTACCGACATCCAGCCTTGCACTGCATTGTTGGTACAATGCAAGATGGAGCTGTCGTGGCCCATCACGTGACCACACTCTGACTAACCAGTTTCATCGAACAATCTGGCCCATTTCCAGACATGTGTCGATGGACGCCTCAAAGTATTTTGCTCCTCTGCACTCCGTAGATCTCTTGAGAATACAACGCAAGATGTGCACCCGTGATGTTTCTCCGCGGGTCCACCGGCACGTCGCCAAGGCAATGGGACCCATCTACGTGATTGGCCTTACGTCACGGCCGCATCCGGTAGGAGTAATCCACCGTACAACATGTCGTGCGGCAAATAGCTTTGCGCCCCTTACACGCCGCCTCATGGTCAGCTGACAAGTCGCTGAAGGATGCAGCCCAGCCGGAAAGGATGGTTGGTGCCGCGTGGCTGCTCCCCGTTCGGTTCCTGGCAGCCAAGGCAACGACAAGAAGTCAGCCATTAGGCGGTGAGAACTGGAAGGGGTGGCCGGTTCTGCCTGCCTATTTGTCTGGCCATTTGTCGCAGCTACTTGTGTTGCTCGCGCCTTCCCGTTGCTGACGTGTGGATCCGATACTTCCACACCCCGGCTGAGACGCTAAGCCGACGGATTAGGTGACAATACCTCTCTGCCTTTTCCTTCTTCGATCGCTCGGCCGCTTTTCGTCTCCTGCCATCCACACGACAACGACGACTTTTTCTCCACGAAACACGGCGAACTCGGGGGTTACTCACCCTCGCGACCGCTGACCCTCGCCCCCGATCTCTGTCTGGACAGGGCCCGGCCTTTTGTCTGGGATGTGCGGTACCAACAAGTGGATCCCGCCTCTCTTTCCCGCCTCTTCCGCTTTGGCTATGCCTTATTTCAATCGCATCCTCCCGTCTTCTTTGTCCATGTCTGCAGCACTGTCCGACTCTGCTCGACGGTAGTTTTCGTTTCTCCTGTCCTTTCCCTGCATCTCTGCATAGCAGCGCACCCTCCACACACGCTCCCGGCCCAGCAGCAAGCCGAGGCATAGCTGCGGCCTGAGAACCTCAGCCGCCCCTTTCCTTCAACAATGTACCATCTTCGCCGTCTCACCATCGGCTCGGTCTGCGTCGGCTGCGTCATTTTCGTCTTCTGGCTGCTGCCGCTGCTGCTCAACCCGACACCGCCGACACCGGAGCAGAGGCGGCGCGACCAGTCATGGGTGGACACAAGTCCGTACTGGCTCGACCGCCAGGCCTGTCGATGGTTTAGCCTCTGCGGCCTGCACCACCTGCGGCGAGACCTGCCGGAACGAGCGGGCAAGACACCCGATGACGACGACAACGAGAGTGATGGCGATGACCTGCGCCTGGAGCTGCGGTCTCTGCCAGCGCCCCTCGGCAGACATCAGTGGCGGGCGCGCGAGTCTCTGGGCGACGAGACCTGGGAGTTTGCCGGGCAGCAGGAAGCGGTACCGGATGCCAGTTCCAGCAGCAAGAAGGAAATCCCCGACTACGTCCTTGCGTACGCGCCGATGGTGCATCTCTACTCGGACGAACACTTCTGGCCGTCGCACATTGCCGAGCACGTCAAGCACATGCAGGCTTTCAACAACGACACGGCCCTGGACGAGCCCTTCCCACTGACGCTCGACAACCTGGCACAGCTGAACAACGAGACGGGCGAGGTGTATCTCACCAGCATGGACGACATCGAGGACCGGCCAGCGTGGCTGCTCAGCCGTGCCAACAAGCCGATCCCGCTCCCCGAAGAAGACAACGATGACAACAACGAGGGTGATAATCGGAGAAAGCCTCGCAGCGACGAGGGTGGCAGTAGCGGTATCGACCCCCGACGACGGTACCCAGACGACACAACCTGGTTCGACGTCGACAGGGACCACCCGCTGCACCGGCTGTCGGACCCGCGCAAGATTGACAGCCTGGACCGGCACCCGCGCATGGACGGCCCCGAAGACACGCGCTCGCACCGCATGCGGATCGACGGCCTGCACCTGGCCGCCGGTGGCGCTGCGGGCTTTGCCAACGCTGTCAACGCGGCCGTGGCCGGGGCTGCGACTGCTGTGGACGCCATTGCGCCCGTCCAGGCGACGGCGACAGCAGACAATGGTGCTGCCACACAGCAGAAGCCCATTGTGGTAGTGGCGCCACAGTCTGGCCACAAGCCCGACGATGGCGGCCGCTCGAACGCGCCGGCAATCCTGGTGATGGTCGACAAGGGCTCCGGCATCATGGACGCGTTCTGGTTCTTCTTCTACAGCTACAACCTGGGCCAGACGGTGTTGGGCGTGCGGTACGGCAACCACGTGGGCGACTGGGAGCACTGCATGATCCGGTTCGAGAGCGGCGTGCCACGGGCGCTCTTCCTCAGCGAGCACGAGGGCGGCCAGGCGTACGCGTGGAGCGCGCTGGAAAAGTTCCAGCCGAAACGGAGCGAGGACGAGGACGCCGACCTTCCGCCGCTGCCCGAGCGGCCGGTCATCTACTCGGCCGTCGGCAGCCACGCCATGTACGCCGTTCCAGGCAATCACCCGTATGTTCTGCCGTTTCAGATGCTCAAGGATGTTACCGACAAGGGTCCGCTCTGGGATCCGGCCAAGAACAATCTGGCCTACTTCTACGACTACGTCGTCGGCCAAAGCGAAGGCGGCAGCTACGAGGACGGCGAAGACGGCGAAGACGGCAAAAACGGCCAGTTTAGCGACGACGACGAGAGTGACAGCACCACCTCTTCGTTGTTGACAAGCCTCACGCCGGCCGCCTCCAACCCGGACGCGCCGACGTCGTGGTTCCATTTTACCGGCCCGTGGGGTGACAAGATGTACGAGCTGGGCGACAAGCGGCAGTGGCGGCTGTTTGGACAATATCACTACATTACAGGGCCGGTGGGACCCAAGTTTAAGAACCTGCAGCGGCAAAAGGTGTGCCAGACGCAGCGGTGTCGCATCCTCTTCCACCTCGAAGACGGTGGGACGTGGTACCACTGAGAGGGGTGTTGTGGAGCTGCCGCCGAGGTGGACGCAGAGGCGGACGCATTTTGTTGTTCTATTTATTGCAGAGACATGTCGAAAGGAAACAGGAAATCTGCTCACAATGATACCCACTCTCGAGAAAGCTGTGGAAGGGAGCTGTAATAAACCCCGACATCGGCCAGAGACACGTTTATCTCTTTTTCTTTTGTTACCTTTCTTAGTTTAATCTGTGTTTTTGTTGCATTACCAGACAGATGGATATCACAAGCTGTCATCTGTCATCTGTCGTATTCGCGACAGTCGTGACACGAACAAATCTCGATCGCCAATATGCGGCCGTTCAGCGTCAACCGAAGCGTGTCCAGCCAGGCGCGTAAGAGGCTCTGCAGCCAGTCGCACGAATCGAGGCCCATTAAAACGACGAGACGGAAATAGTCGCCCTTCGTTTGGTGCACGCGCATGGATTCCCGGTCTGGTTCCCCGCCAACGCAGTCTCGGCGGCTAAGTCGCCATCTTCGAGCCGGTCTTGCGCCAATCGCGAGACTATGTCTGGCCTCCTGGATCGGCCAATGCGTTTTGACTGCCGCGCATTGTTGGGCTGTTGGGCTGCTGGGCTGCTGGCGGGAAGCCATTGGCAGACAGGCCGGGCATTTCCCCTGCGCAGCACAGCCTCGTCGTTTCACGACTGTCTGGGTCGGGCCAGCAGACGTGGCCTGATCGGCAAGGCGACTGCATCCAGGCTCCATGCGAGCGGCAACGGGGAGGTGGGCGGAGGCAGCCACCCGCTCTGGCCTCCTATTTGAGTCTGCTGGCCGCATGCTTGTCGATGGTGAAGATGGTGTTCCGTTCTCAGATAAACGTCCATACTATTGCAAGATCATTGATCTTCCCCATCTACGACACATCCCACACAATTCCACACATACTGCCCATCATGAGCATAAGACTCCTCCATTGCAGGACGCTTCGGTTCGAGGTGTTCCATGAAGCTCGAGCACCTCGATATGCTATTCTGTCGCACACATGGAACGCCCCGGAAGAGGTGACCTTGCAGGATATGGTGCAGTCGACTGCGACCAAGAAGGCCGGATACAACAAGATCACTGGAAGTTGTCGCCTCGCACTATCGCACAGAATTGACTATGTGTGGATCGACACATGCTGTATCGACAAAGCAAACTCGGCCGAGACGGCGGAGGCTATCAGATCCATGTTTCGGTGGTACGAAAACGCTGCCGTTTGCTATGTATATCTCTCCGATCTGCGCTCGCCGGATACAGATGCACTTCGAAAATGTTACTGGTTCACGCGCGGCTGGACGCTTCAGGAGTTGTTGGCACCTCGCAACGTGGAGTTTTACGACAGTGCATGGCGGCCCATTGGGTCGAAAGCGCAACTCGCGAGCCGTCTGTCAGAAATCACGCTCATTCCCGTGTCGGCAATCCTGGGACAAGATCCATTGGGCCACTATTCGGTGGCCCAGCGCATGTCGTGGGCTTCCAAACGTGTCACCACTCGAATCGAAGACACTGCATATTGCCTCTTTGGAATCTTCGACGCATACGTGCTGCCTATTTACGGAGAGGGAGAAAAGGCATTCCAGAGGTTGCAAGAGGAAATCGTCAAGCGCCATCTCGATTTAACAACCTTCGCTTGGCTTCCGGCAGCTTCTCGCCCAGGGACAGCCTCTGTCCAGACACCCTCGGCCTATCACGACATTCTGACAGTTTACAGTCGCTTATTCGCATCATCTCCTGCTTATTTCAAGCTCTCTTATCAGACGATTCGATTCAGCCACTTCGATTCAGATTTTGAAGTTTCCAACCGCGGTCTGCGCATCACAACATCCCTGGTCCTTCTTCCCTTTTCGCCCACGGATAGCCTGAGCTCTACTAGCGGAAGCAAGGGCACGAAGCCCAAAGATGTAGGGGATCAACGATACCGTTATGTCTTACCGCTTGGATTTTCTAAGAGCACTGATTCTTATGTTGGTATCTGGCTCAAGAAGATCGGCTCCGACTCGTATTTGCGAGAGAGCATATCTTCTCTGGCACAAATACCCGAAAGTATATTTGGTGCCGTCAGAAAAACGGAGAATCACACGTGTTACATCATTCTAAGTCCCAATACAGCCCTCAGTGCAGCTGCCGGTACACCAAGAAGTTTTCCTCCAATGGCGTCTCATGCATCAAGAACGAGTCTTTTCAACCCAGCTACAGCGACTGGTGGTCATGTCTCTGCTCCCGCAAAAAGCATCCTACATACCGTCTACAACCCACGCCTTTATCCAGGTGGGATTTATGTTCCGAATTTTAGCTCCCGCGGCATCTACTTCAACAGTTTTTCGCCACGTTTGTGGGACGAACGAACACGCATATGTTGCCAACCCGAATCGCCAAATGACGTGGTTGCTTTTTCATGCACCGGTCAACAGGGTCCTGACAGGCAAAATAAGCTGTCTTTTGGCGTCCTCCTTGACTTTCGGGACAGTCGTGGGCCTCGTTGTGTGGTTGTCAGCATGTCCTCGCCAGAAACCCGCGGCGTCTTTGTGCTATCTATGAGACAGGAAGCTCAACCGATGCGATGGCAGATGGTAGAAAACGAGCTTTCAGCTGTTACCAGATGCACAAATGTGTTGCAAGCGACCACCGAAACCGGCCGCAAATATGCCATAGCTGCATCCATTGTCACTGGGAACGTCAAGATCGATGAGCATTTTGTCCCCATGTCTACGCTGGACATCAAAATAACGAGTATGGCGAGTACCCCTGCTCCTACTCTAAGGAAAAGAAAATATCAATAGGATCTTGAGTCGGGTGGTAATGGCCTGTATTTTGTTCCTTCTTACGTTCTGTATTGTGCTTTCGTTTTCCAGCTGCATGATTTTTTTGTTCTCTAGGTATAAAATTTTGGCTGTTCATTGCACCTTCTTGGTTACCTGTATGTCTCTTTGTCTCGATCTTTGGAAAGCTGTTACGATGATATGGTTGATGTTGGATGTAGGAAGGAACGAGACAATATTGGATAAATGCATATACCGCCTTAGTACACCCCGATTTTAAACAGTTTCTCATCAATCCGGGTATTTGTGCGAAGAACGGACGAACCCCTGTCCGTCACAGAGAGTTACATCAGAGAAACTAAAGGATTAGAGGATTAAGCCTTTGCTACATTGGGAAACAGGTAAGCACCGAAGCGGAACAATGCAGGGCATTCAGAATCCAGAGGATCCTGCGTTGGTCGGCCTCACAAATGGCAAGGGATTTTTGTCGCCTGCAAGAGGTCAGGGGCCTACAAAATCTACTTGCAAAAGCCGGCCGAAACAGTTCTAATGCGCGGGCTGCACAGATGGCAGCAGGAACGATCCAATGGTTTGTTGGGCAGCGACGGGAAGATTGACTGAACGTGCCTGCCCTCAACAAATCCTTGAGATGCCTCGGCTCACCGCGTGTGGACCAATGGCGTGCAGCTGCGGCCTCTGATTGGCCGGCTGGAAGTCTCACCGTGATATCGGAACAACTAGACTAGACGGCATTTAGAGCCACGCCGTGGATGACGAACGAATGGCAACGATCGCGGAACCGGCGGAGCCCCCAACCCAGGGAGACAACGGTGTCAGTCCTGGCCGGCCCTAGTTTAAAAGAGGACTGATTCCTGCGACTTGTCGTCTTGCACGTCCCTCCCGCTGTCTGCAACGCTCCTTGCCAGCTTTCTCCCCCCTCCTCTTTTCCTTTTCTGCCTCGTCTCCGCTGCCATGGCTTCGGCACGCGGGCTCGCCGACTATGGCGTGCTCATCCCGCTCTTCAGCACAATCACGGCGGCGAGTACGGCCTACGCCGGCCATGTGGTGTTCTGGCGGTCGGACTGGCGCGGGTGGCTGATCGACTTCGTCTCTGGGCCGGGACGGACGAGTCGGCTGCTGCTGCTGGCGATGGTGCTGATCAACTTCAAGTCGGTTCCGTTTGTATGGACAGTAAGTGTTTGGTCCGGTTCTCTCTGCTCCTCGCCCTGTCTCACTACGCTCTCTCACTCGCGTTGCTACTCCCACCCCCCCTGTTCTCCCCTGCTCTCTCCTGCTCTCCCCCTGCTCTCCTCCCACTCTAACCATGCCAGGTCCGCATCTTCTCGACCATGATCCGACACATTATGTGGCCGCGCAAGCCGCTGCCGCGCCGGGCGCTCTTCCACTACAGCATCACGAGCTCGCACACGCCACTGATGGAGTCGGACTACAACCTGCACAAGTCCAACAGCACGTACTTTTCCGACCTCGACGCCAGCCGGTCGCATCTGGTCATGTACCTGATGGGCCCAGGCGTGTCGGTGCTGGGCGACAACAGCAAGACAAAGGTGGTGCGGATGCCGACCGACGACAGCAGAGCGGTGCCGGGCACCTTTGGCGTGGGCCTGGGCGCCGTCTTCTGCAGCTTCCGCAAGGAGATCGCGCCGTACCAGGGCTACGAGATGTGGAGCCGCGTCCTCAGCTGGGACCGCAAGTGGCTCTACATTGTGACGCACTTTGTGGCCAAGGGCAAGGTGCGGCCGGCCGCGTGGGACGGCGTCGGGCCGGCGCCGCCCGAGGCCGTCTGGACCGAGGCCGACGAGGAGAGGCTGCAGAAGCACGTCATCGCCACCGCCATGAGCAAGTACGTCTTCAAGCTCGGCCGCTTCACCGTCCACCCGACCTACCTGATCGAGGCCAGCAACATGCTGCCGGCGCGGCCCGGCGAGGGCTGGCGTGGCGGCGGACCGGACGCCATCGGCGAGTTCGCCGACCTCGACTCCACGACCTACGTGCCGCCCGTCGGCAACGACGACGCCGACTGGGACTGGCGCCGCGTCGAATACGAGCGGCGCCGCGGCATGGAGTGCGCCCAGCACATGGCCGCCCTGGAAAGCGCGGCCGGCTTTCTGGACGGCGGCCGGAACGGCGCTCTGGGCAAGTTCAGCCCGGGGTAAGAGATGGGAGAAACGACAAGAGACAGGAGACACGACATAGAATAAAAGCAGCAATAGACTTAGAAATTAGCTTTGTAGTGTATGGACTTTGTCCCTGGTATTGATTGGTATTGACTGTATTGATTGCACTGGCTCTGATAGCAAGCATATCCACGTGTGTCCCCTCTTCCGCATTACTGTCTCGAAACACGCTTCGCTCTATGACCGCTCCGGCCGCCTCACAGCAGAAGAGCACCGATGGCGGCCACGCCGGCCAGCATGGCGGCGGGGGTGGCAGCTGAAGCCGCGCCAGCCGTCACGGCGGCCGTCACCTCGGCCGTGGCAGTGGGCTCGTACGTGGCGATGGACGAGGCCGGGATGGACGAAGCCGTGGCCGGGAACGAGGCCGTGGCCGTGGGCGATGCGCGACGGGCAACCTCCGGCACGACGGGGACGGCCGGGACGGCAGCAGGAGCGGCTTCGGCCGACTTCTTGTACATGGTGTTCTTCTGCAGCTGAATGTTGCAGATCTGTCGTGAGAGAGTGTCGGTGACTGGGCGAGTGGAGGTGTTAGTGGGATCCCTGCAGAGAGAGACACAGAGACACGGAGAGACAGAGACTCACCCTCCTTGTGCTGGTCCGAGCACGACCGCAGCAGACAGCGCTCCATGGTGGCCGTCATCTGGACCTCCTTCTCGCAGCGGCAGGACACGTCCTCGGGAGCGCAGCCAAAGGTCTGGGCGGCCTGGGCAAAGCAGCTCAGCGAGCAGGCCGGCAGGCCCTGCACGAGATCGCCGACCTCGCGGCGGTCAACGGCGGCGCCAAAGCCCAGGAGGCCGGCGACGTAGGCGAGCTTCATGGCGGAGAAGTGCTGTTCTGTGCTGTTCTGTGCTGTGTTGGGTAGCGTATATGGGACCGGGGAGGCTGTACAGATCACAGGCTCGCTTGCTCGGTCGCTCACTTTCCGCAGGCGAAGAAACGAATGAATACAGAGGCAACACGATGGGAAGGAAGAAGGAGGGAAGGAGGGCTGGAAGGGCCGGGAAAACAACTGGGCAACAGCGAATAAATACGGGCTGACAGCTTCCCAGGGCTCGTTTTCTTTTGTTTTCCTCCCTCATCTTACCCTTACTAACAGCAGTGTCATGCACACCGGGGAAGGGCTGTCACCCCCGGTCGTCCACATGCCTGGCCAGAAGCCGCGGATGTCCGGTAGCAGCTACCTAGGGCCAATGGCTGTCCAGCACAGCAGCCCAGGTAGCGCGCTACACCGTCACCTGCGCGGATACGGCAGGCCCTGCATCCGGAGAGAGGATCGTCTTGGAGCCCGGCTCTCGACCCATGTACAGGTACACGGCGAACGAGAGCATGTCGCCTGCCGAGCGGTGCTTCCTCAGCGTCTGAGAGGACGAGAGTAGGGGAGGCCAATCTCGGGTTGCCCAGCCAGAGATGCCGGTCACCAGTACTTTTCCTTTTTTTCCCGCTTTCTTTTCTTTTTCCTCTGACCCTCGTCTTGCCCGCCCAGGACTTCTTGCTCTGTTTGGCAGTATATTGGACAATCACCGCGCTGACACCACCCGATCGAGCATAGCGGCTCGGCCACCTGCCAAACGGGGCCTATGACCGCGAGACAAATCCCTCAGCTCGAGAGGCTGCAAAAAGTTGTCAACGTGAGGGGAGAGGCGGCGCCCCGGAATGACGTTGGAGCACATGCTTTCGTGTGGGCAAAGCGCTCTCTCCGCTCGGCGGACTTTGGTGGCCGTCCAGCTCGGCTCCGGCCAATGGCACTACACCGCATTTGTAGTGGCAAACCACTGGAAAAACAGGGCCTTTTCCCCGCACTTGAATCTCGCACCAATGTAAGCCTCTTTTCGTGCTAAGCTGCTAAGCTGTTGGCAGAACAGGTTTTGGCACCAGTCGATGACGAGCTTGTCAGTCGGCCAGATTTTTCAATGGAATGGCGGCCGTGAAAGTCTGTTCCGACGGTCTGCATGAGATATCACGGGCTCGGCTTGTAAGCTGCTAAACGTCCCATTTCTCCTGCCTACCTACAGCACCTCGTTCTCAAAGTACACCATCAGGATGCCCTGCCTCACCGGCCCGGCAAAGGCCTTGAGCTCGGCGTGCGCCGCACATCCGTTGTCGTAGTAGGCCATGTCCTCCTCAGACTCGAACACGGATATGGCTGCGACCGTGTAGCCCTGCCTGCGCTGGTCCTCCTTGGTGAGCCCGGCCGTGACCGACTTGATGTACGGCTTGCCATCCTGGAGAGTGTCAGATGCTGCCGTCTGGAGTATGGAGCACGGGAGGAAAGAAGTAGAAGAAGGAAACAGAACGAGAAGAAAAGAAGAAAAAAACAGGCCTACCTTGACTGCCTTTGCCGGCATGGCCTTGTAGTACTCGATCAGCTTCTTCTGGTTCTCCACATCGGCAATCTTGAAGAGCGTGACGCGCTGGATGGGCTTCGACATGGTGGCGATGTTTCTGCAGAGGTTCTTCTCGATGACTGACTGTTTTGCGCGTATGAACATCGGGAGTCTCGACATGGGAGAAGGGATGCCAGAGGCTTAATATGAAGGGAGGGAACACGTCACTTGATCGGAATGAGGCCCGGAACCCATCGTCACGCTAAGAGAGCGCTTCGTAACGCATACTGGGAATAAGTACGAGGTGTCACTCCCGATCTCTGCGTCTTGTCCGACAAACGAAAACTACTTCTTTTGGTGCGAGATGCAAGGTCAAAGGAAGAGAAAACTTGAGTTATTGACACATGCTCAGCTCGGAGTTCCCCAAAATTGAAATAGCAGCCACGGTACCTAGTGGCAGAAGACGAGCTCGCCGATCACGAGGGTTAGAAAATAGAATGAGAAGGGATCGAAGAGCCAGACAGAGTCTCCGTGATCATCTCTGCCGTGAGTCGCCAACACACGGCGGCCACTACTAGCCTTACTGCGTTGTGGGGGTCTGTCAGAACCGGGAACGGGCGCTGACCCACTAGCCAGCTGTAGTAATATCTTATTACCTGGAATTTGCTGCCGAGCCTGCTGAAATGTTAAGCTTAATCCACCGCCTCTGGGCAGTAGATCTGCAATTTCGGCCCGCTTCAGAGTCAACAGAGAATGCAGAAAGACAAGTATGTCCAACATCCCTCTCCACGGGCAAATCGGATCAAAGTAGGGGGCCCCAAAGTTTCCTCGTTGAACCACTTTTCAATAATGCCCTGAGAATCGCCTCTTGGCCGTCGGGGATGTAGAGGGAACCTCGCCGACAACGGCTTGCACGACCCTGAGACACTGGATAGGCCGGCGCTGGCTGAGGGCCGAGACCACGGCGTGTTTCTTATGGATGTTAACGTCAAGGCATTCTAAGCACACATTGTAGTGTGTAATAATACTTGGTCGATGAACTTGTCTGATGACCTTTGTCAACGACACAGTGCTTATACATATAACCACACTGTATATGCTTATCTTATCGAACTCGCAACGAGCTACCCCACTGGAGATGCCGCAGAACAAGAGGGCGCTGGTTTGCGCAGCCTCAACTCAGTGTCCTCGCGTCTCTGTTCGTCGCCAGTCCGCCCGCCATGCCCGACCAGATCTCTGTGCTCTTCTGCTGCATGGGCAACATCTGCCGCTCGACCATGTCCGAGGGCGTGTTCCAGGCCATGACCAAGAAGGCACCTTACGAGGGGTGCATTTCCAAGATTGACTCGTGCGGAACGAGTGAGCAGCAAGACGGACGGAGAAACAGAGGGATGGACTGACCGACAGACGTTGCTGACCATTGCTGTTTCCTACAGTCGGCTACCACACGGGCGACGAGCCCGATGACCGCACCATGGCCACGCTCGAGAAGAACGGCATCACCGACTACCACCACCGCGCAAGAAAGGTCGGTCCGTTTGGAGACGGGAGATGAGCTCAGAGGGGCGAGGGTAGGACAGGACAGGACAGGGCAGGGCAGGACAGGGCAGGACAGGGCAGGACGAACAGGACAGGACTGGACAGGACTGGACATTGCTGACGCCTGCCGCCTGCAGATCTCCACGGCCGACTTTGACCGCTTCGACTACATCTTTGCCATGGACCGCCAGAACCTCAACGAGCTGCAGACGCTGAAGCGGCGAAAGCCCGACAGCAAGGCGCGCGTGCAGCTCTTTGGCGAGTACTCGGGCTCGGGCCGCGCAGAGATCATCAACGACCCCTACTACGGCGGCCACGACGGCTTCACCACGACGTACGAGCAGGCCACCCGGTTCAGCCGGAACTTTCTCAAGGCCGTCTTTCCCGACATTGAGGCGCCGTGATGGACGACGAGGGCACGAATAAGGGGAACGGGCTAGACAGATGGGCTAGACAGATATACCACCAGTCCGATGTGGCCGGATAGAGAAAATCGAGCACTCGCCAGCCGCCAGCCGTTGCGCGCTTCACTTGGGGGACTGTGACAGAAGAGGAAGAGACAGAAGAGGAAGAGACAGAATAGGGAGAGACAGAAGAGAGAGAGACAGAAGAGGAGAGACAGAAGACTGAAAGACAGACTGAAATACACAACTTCTGAGCAAGAGCCACAAAGTAGAGTCTGTAGGCATTCGTGGGTCCACTCGTCAGTCATCCCGTTGGTCTCGCTTGAGGTCGTCCAGCGTCTTTCTCCTTCATCACGCTGCGCTCCTGTTCACTTTGTGCTTCCGTTTTTCTTACATTCCTTCGTGCAATGGGCCTCGTTGCGAGAGACCCTTGTCCCAACTGCATGGCTATCCGGCATCTGCATCGCAGACACATGGCCACTGCGATCCGGGTGGGTGGCCGAGGACCCGGCCGAGGACCCGGCAGTCACCCCATTTGCCCGGCTCCTAGATGCCAGATTGTCGCATTACCTTCTCCATCCGATCTGGCCCCAGCATCCAGGGGGCCTCACCCCATCGCGCGCGGTTACGGGCGATGGCCGTCGATGCCGTCTCCTCATAGGGCGACGCCAGATCATCACAATTTACGCGCAGTCGTTCCCTGACGGATGCGGTCTAGCCTGTCAGGACAGGCCCCGGCATTCTTTTTTTGGCAGCCGTTTGCCGCCCAGGACCAAAAAAATAACCCGGAAAATTAAAACGAGCCAGCCAGTGGCAGACATCTGCTCGTGTGGGGATTGTTGGTTTTTGCTCGTATTATGTACTGTATCTGACATCTTGCCTTGTGGCGACAAGATAAATAGGGCGTCGTTGCTCACCCTCGCTGTCGCCGAAGGAGCTGTCAGCATGTGAGATTTTAATCCGTAGAGAAATCCGGCTTCTCTTGTCAGCCTGGCCATCAGCTTTCATAGCCAGTCTTCTCCAGCCGCAAGCGGATTGTCCTTCGCGCCTTCCCAGTCATCCATCGGCTGCCTCCCCCCTCTTTGTCACACTCGACAACTTGTCCTCTTTGTCACCGTTTCTGCAAATAGACACATTTTCCCATTCTCACCCTTTGCCTCTCGTCGCCATCACAACTTTGCCCCGTTCGGCATCGGATTCAGTGCTGTTGCGATTCCTGCCGCCGCCTGCGACGGAAAACAGCCCCGCAGCCCCTCGTGCGCGGGCCTTATTATTACGAGTCCTTCGCGTATCGCATAACCCCACCAGAGCGACGACCTCTACAGTCACCGAGCCGCCTTCTTCTCCGCCTCGGCACAGTTTTCCCTCACTCCCTCAAAACCAAGCAAGCAGGCACAGAACCGCAACGATGGCCGATCTGCAGGGACGCAAGGTCTTCAAGGTCTTCAACCAGGACTTCATCGTCGACGAGCGCTACACAGTCACCAAGGAGCTCGGCCAAGGAGCTTATGGCATTGTCTGGTAAGTGGTCCCTTTCCGGGCCTGCCTGTGCTTCCTGCCGGCGCAAGCGGGCTGACCCGGGTGCTGTCGCAGTGCTGCCGTCAACAACCAGACCAATGAGGGTGTCGCCATCAAGAAGGTCACCAATGTCTTTAGCAAAAAGATCCTCGCCAAGCGCGCCCTGCGCGAGATCAAGCTTCTGCAGCACTTCCGCGGACACCGAAACGTGAGTGGGCAGCCGCGGCCATGGGGAAGCAAGAGGACCGGTTGGGACTGACGTGGACCAGATCACCTGCCTCTACGACATGGACATCCCCAGGCCCAACAACTTCAACGAGACTTACCTCTACGAAGGTATGTCCCAGCATGATATCCGGCAGACAGAGGCTGCACAAGCTGAGCGTCGGCTGACAAGTCCCGTAACACTACAGAGGTCATGGAGTGCGATCTTGCTGCCATTATCCGCTCTGGCCAACCCCTGACCGATGCCCACTTCCAGTCTTTCATCTACCAGATCCTGTGCGGGCTGAAGTACATTCACTCTGCCAATGTGCTGCACCGCGATCTGAAGCCCGGAAATCTGCTGGTGAACGCCGACTGCGAGCTGAAGATTTGCGATTTCGGCCTTGCGCGTGGCTTCTCCGTCGACCCAGAGGAAAACGCCGGCTACATGACCGAGTACGTCGCCACGCGCTGGTACCGCGCACCGGAGATCATGCTGAGCTTTCAGAGCTACACAAAAGCCAGTACGTCTCATGCAGGCCAATGCCTACGTCTCGGTGACAAGAGCTGACATGGCGCAGTCGATGTGTGGTCGGTTGGCTGCATCCTGGCCGAGCTGCTGGGCAGCCGCCCGTTCTTCAAGGGCCGGGATTACGTCGACCAGCTGAACCAGATTCTGCAAATCCTAGGTACTCCGAACGAGCAGACGCTGTCGCGCATCGGGTCGTCGCGCGCCCAGGAGTACGTGCGCAACCTTCCGTTTATGCCGAAGCGTTCGTTCCAGGTCCTCTTCCCCAACGCCAACCCCGATGCTCTTGATCTCCTGGACCGCATGCTGGCATTCGATCCCAGCAGCCGCATCACGGTCGAGCAGGCCCTCGAGCACCCGTACCTGCAGATCTGGCACGACGCCAGCGACGAGCCAGACTGCCCGGCTACGTTCAACTTTGACTTCGAGGTCGTCGACGATGTGGACGAGATGCGCAGGATGATTCTGAACGAGGTCTACCGGTTCCGCCAGCTCGTCCGCACCGTGCCGGGCTCGGCCGGTCATGCCGCAGCGCAGGCTGCCGCCCAAGCCCAGCAGCAGGTGCCCATGCCAGCCGGAAACAGCCAATGGACGTCGGAGGACCCGCGCCCGCAGGAATACGTGACCCATCCGGCTGGTCTGGAGCAGGAGCTTGCCGGCGGGCTCGATGCGAGGAGATAGGGGTGCGCATAGACGCGAGTTCTGGCTTTTCGTTATATAGCACGAGATGAAGTCGGTCGGCCTGGTCCGTCGATGGAGGCCTATCTGTTTTCTGGATTTTTCTATCACGATTCCTTGTTTATTCGTAATGTTGAGAGCCAATGAGCCTAGGAGAAATTAAAGCGCCTCGCATTTCTGGGATTAAGAAATCCATAATACTCGTATGTCCGATGCACCTTGTGGGGCGGGCGGCGAGTTAGTCACACGGAGTGGCAAAGCACGTGACCTTGACCTGCTTTTTTGCCAACTTTTCACCAAAAATATATTCATCGTCTGCCCGGCCTTTGTTCCACTTCTTTAACCTGAATTCATCGAAACAACCTTTCCCCCAACGCACCGTTCGCCAGACCAAAAAAAAAAAACAATCACCATCTACCAGAACACACTCGCCATCAACAACCCCAACAGCAATCATGGGCAAGGTTCACGGATCTCTGGCGCGTGCGGGCAAGGTCAAGTCGCAGACCCCCAAGGTGGAGGCCCAGGAGAAGAAGAAGGTGCCCAAGGGCCGCGCACACAAGCGGGAGCTGTACACCCGGCGGTTCGTCAACGTGACGCTGGCACCTGGCGGCAAGCGCAAGGTGAGAATCGATTTTTTTGCGTCTTGTTTTATTTTTTTTTCGACCTTGGGAAAGAAAGAGGGGCTGTTGTGCGAAGCCAAGAAAAAAAAAATAAAGACTGGAGGGGGTGGGAAATACAGATTTGCTAACCGCGCAAAAAAAAAAATTAGATGAACGCCAACCCGACGGCATAAATTATCGCAGGTCTTCGATGACAGCACGAGGAGCGAGACGGGCGAATTTTTTGACCGACATCGAACCGCGAGAAGAGGTCAGAGAGGCTTGCCGGCTGACCGTCCGGGCGGCTGTGGTCCCTGTTTCCGATATTTCCTAGATACAAAAAAAATCACTTCAAAAACCTACAAAAAAAAATACGGTCTCGTTATGTATATTTTCCATTGGTGGTGTGGGCTGGAGAGCGACGAGGAAAACGGCTCTATTTTTTTGACATTGGGAATCATGGTAGTTTAGAGGACTCGTCGCTTGAAGAAGGCTGGATATCCATTTTTTTGCCCTTCACTCTCGCTGTATCTCGGCTGTGATTTCTTTGTCTGTGTGTGAGAAGTTTGCAGAGAATCACGTCTTTCGACCGGAGAGCCAAAAACACAAAAAAAAAACACAAAAAAAACATTCTCTTTTTAAAAGAGAGGCAGCAACGCTGCTATTTTTTTTTACAACTCGTCCCATCCCTTTGCTGTCATCCATGGCTGATGTCTCTCTTCGCCGACTCGCTCACGTATCACCACTTTCAGCGTCCCCTGCTTTTTTTTCTTCTTTTCATTTCAGCTCCGGCGCTGCCACGCTGCCAACCCTATTTGCCCCGTCTCTGCTGTCTTACGTAGCCCTCGTCGCTTGGCAGCAGGACATCAATGCCCTCACTCTCGTCGTCATCCTTCCCGGCGCCTCGGACGTCACGTGTCAGCCTCTTGACCACATCTGCCGGTCCACTGCCAGGACTATTGAATGCGGGCGCCTCCCACGACAACAGGTGTTCGGTCGGCCGTGCCGTCTCTGCCAATCGTTAGCCGCTGCCCAGCCTCTGTCGCCCGCCCGGCCTCTCTCCCGGCCGCCACCTGTATCTGTCTTGCGCAATTTCGGTTCTTTCACATACATACTGCCGTGACACGCAATGTTGCAAAAGAAGCACTTTAATTTGTTTTGTCAGTTTTTCGTGTCTTCCCAGTCTCCGCTTTCTGCTTTGTGCATCAGACATCCAAGTTTAGCCTTCCTATTAGTCTAAACTCCTACCGAAACCCATGGTATTACAATGTTAAACCGAAAAAAGGAAATGAGAGAGAAGGAAAATCCGTAAAGCGAGTGACGCCCCCTGTCCAGAAGGGGATAAACGAACGTGGCAGGGTATATATCCAAACCAGCCAAACAGAAAGTAGAATGAGATATCTACTACAAGCGAGTAAACATATCGTGAAACAAGATAGGCTGAAAGAGAGAGAAAGAGAGAGTGTGTATGCACGTGTGTTTTCAGAGACTGAATAGCCCTGCTCCTGGTCTTGCTTGCTTTAGCCGTAGAACCAGTAAAAGGCAGAATAAGGCACGCTGCCCGCATCGGCATCCAGCTCGCTGCACGCCTCGGAGGTGCCGCCTACCGTCACCACGCGAAACACCTGCTGGATGCCGTTGGAGATGCCGCGGCCGTTGTCCTTGAGCTGCAACCAGTCGACAGCGCTGGTGCCCAGCGGGCCCTTGTCCGCCGTGGCCGGGGCAGCCACGTTGCCCGTCTTGGCCATGCTGCCCAGCAGGCCGGCGGCCGACAGGTCAAACGTGGGCGAGCCGGCCGAGTCAAAGTAGTGGTGGCCCAGAAAGGGAATCGAGGCCGACAGCACGCCCGGTAGGCTGAGCGCGGCCGGCGGGTCCGGAAAGGGCGCGCTGACGACGGCGCCGTAGAGGCTCTCGGCCATGGCGTTGGGTGCGGCGGTCGTGCCCGGGCTGGCGACCTCAGGGTTCTGCAGGTTGAGCGGGATATCCTGGTTCCAGATCAGGGTGGAGGAGAGTGCGTCGAAGACGTCGGCGGCCAGGCTCGAGCCCGACATGCCGGGGTACAGATCGGTGACGTCGTAGAGCACGGCCAGGGCGCCTGGCGTCTTCACGGCAGCCGAGCTGTTGGCACAGGTGTAGTTCTGCAGCCCGTGACCAATGGCAATCTTGAGCAGTGACAGGCTGGAGTTGGCAGCAGAGAGGTCGCTGCCTGGAAGAGTATGTTAGTCAGTGCATAGAAAGGCAGGGGAAAATAAACCTCTTCTTACCAGTACCAGTCCGTGGAAGCGTTGGTGTTGCTGCAGTGGGAGTCGTGATGGAAGCAGCCAACGTGGTGGGAGTTGCCGTCGTGCTGCTGCTGCTGCTTCTGCTGCTGCTGGGCCTCTGTGGCCTGCAGGGCGATGCCGAAGCCGCGACCAGCAGGCCGGCAAGGAGGACAAGCGATCTGCACTGCATGGTTGCTCGCCGGGATGTCGTTGTGAAGGAGAAGACGCGGAAGATCTGGAAAGCAGAAGAAGGCAAAGAACAGCAGAGAAAAGCACTTATAACCAGAGTGTTGGTGCTTAGTGGAGCCAATGCCCGCAATATAACGTGGCTAAGCGCCGGCCGGGTTGAGACCTGGTGGGAACACAGCTGGGATCGGTGGCTGTTTAATTTTGGAAATGAGAGAAATAAAAAAAAACCGAGCTCGCAGAGCCGTTTGGAGTAACCCCACAGGAAAGACGCAACAAGGGCCGAGAAGAGAGAGAGATATTTTTGGACTGGGGCCGAAAACGAGAGAAGACGTGAGGGTGAGGCTCTGGACGCAAGATTGGCCGTGGAGAGATGGGAGACAGAGACGACTTATATCCCCCAAAGGAGAAGCAAACGACGAGGGTAACAGCAGAGCCGGTCTGCACTAACAGTGTGAGCTCTTACAGGAGCCCCTGTGCTGTTTCGTCTGGGGAGGAAACGAGAGGAAGATGATGCTGACCCCAGGCTACATAGTATCCAGGAGTAGCCCTCAAGATGGGACGGGTGGAGAAGCCGACAACACTCTTGTCCTCAACGACAAAGCGTTGCACGGCCCCCCCTCTCGTCCCTGGTCTCCCTTCCATGCTCTGCAACGAGTCCAGACGGGCAAAAGGCGGCAGAGGATTCCGTTGCCGGTGGCTGAAAAGACAGGCCAGGCCGAATAGAGTACCAGGACCCCAAGACCTCGAGACAAAGAAGCTCCAGAAATAGGATTGCGCAGGCGTCTAGACAGAGAGATGGGGGCCGTGGGACAGTAGAAAATCAAATGGCATGCCTCTATTCCGTTAAGAGAAAGACCTGCTACACCACAAGTGGAAAAGCGGATGCGGCACACAACCGCAAGTGCCCTTCCTAGCCGGTCCAGCTCCGTACGGAGGAAGTACTCGTATTGCGCTGGATGAGAGAAAAAGTAAAGGACTTGCGTCCAAAACGGCAGGGGTTCATTTTAGCTGCAGCTGGGAGAGTGGTGGCTGTAAGGGGGAGACTCTGTGCGGTTTGTCCGAGATGCGCCGCTGTTGGCCGTTGACTGGCAGCTCGCTGTGCGTCTCTCGTCGCGGTGCGTCGCATCCGACGACATCCGTTGCCGTTGGACAATGCTCTCGCCGATGGCCGAGCTCAAGCAGAGCAGGGTTGTGGTGGGGACGAGGAGGGGAAAGAAAAGAAACGGTGCCCGTGCACGAGATGGGTGGCGGGAGACTCGCCCGCCACAGATACTTTGTTCCAGCCCTGCATGGCCCCATTATCGTATCGGACCAGAGATGGCCAGCGGCCGAAATGACGCGAAAACGGTTCGCGGGAAGCTCAAGGAGGTATCATATCTCAAGATATCTCAAGTTGCCTGGCCGAGACTGCTGCGCTTCATGGCTGTCGGAACTCGCCTCGGCTGTCCGGCCACTGGCAGTCCAGGCGGCAAATGTCAGCCCATCCAGACCCAGCTTGTGCACGCTGTGCCGACTGGCCCTGTCCGGTGCATGGATGCATGCAGCATGTGGGCGTTTTCGTGCTCCGCTCGAGAGAAAACACCCTACTCGTATCTTACATTGCGCCTTTTTGCCCTTTTTGCCCTTTTTCTCTAGTGCTGTCTGTCCGGCAAATCGCATCTTGCCGGTGCCGTGTATGCCCCTTCGTTTCCGTATTGTAGTAGCTACAGCCGTCCTCGGTTGTGCTCGGTGCCTCGGACGGGGGTGGCTTGGATGAAACGACACGGGCAGAATGAATGGCAGACTGTCATCGCGAAAAAGGCGACAGACGACATTTCCGGCCGTTTGTCCTCTGCCCCGCACTCGCGGTCGCTCTGCCCGGCCGCTCTTTCCTTGGTCGGTGCACTTTCCTATTCTATTTACGAGCACGTCGGTTGCGAGTCAGACATTACCGCATTCGGAATGCGCGGTTGACCTTGTAACTGCCCCTCTCCATTTGCTCCGGCGGTTAGTAGCGTGCGCAAAGGTGAGCAAAGAGGAAGGTGGCCCCCGCCCTTTGAGTGGCTCATGGGCCGCGGTTGCCTGGTGGGCCAGCTGGAGGGTAGCAGCTGCTGCAGGCCGCATGCACATTGAGATGATGTCGCAATATTGGCTTATTCGTATCTTACCATTACCTCCATTTACTTGTTACGCGTACTCGAGGTCCGTGATCCCTGCTTCATCTACCTACGGAATAAGGCAACGAACCAAGAGCTACATCTTTTCCGAATTGACTTTCTTGCCCGAGGCTTACTGCCCTTGCCCCATCCTTAAAAACTCGCAACCAAGATGAAGGAGATAGGCCCCAGACGAGGCAAGGTTGAAGGTAGGATTGACAGCACAGACACTTGCCCAGTTAATCTAGTTCTTGCTCCCTTGGAGAACAGAATGCCGCCGCTGTTTGATCTTCGAAACATCTCTACTTTCAGATACCCCTGTAAACGGACATGGCATCGTTGACCGGGAAAGGCAACGACCGGCGACTTATGTTGACCGAGAGGCGCACATTTTGGTAATACGAACAGACAAATGCAGGCTGTTATTTCCAGTATACATCCCCCGGTCAGCATGCAGCTGAGAACGCGTGGCTGACCTCAGCTGAGGGGATTGAGCAGCTGGGGAAGTGAGCAGCGTCTCGTGGAAGCTGATTCAATTATTCATTGTTCCTCTCCTGCAGCCAACTTTTTGTGTCCGAAGGATTTTTAATTGCCAGCCCCCTTCTCGGCAACCGAAACCTTTCTGTGTCAGCAGTCTTGAGGGATTACACGCGATCCAACGCTGTGTAGCACTGGTCGAGAAACGGGAAAGTCAAGAAACAGGCCACTGGCGCCATGACTGCTGACAGGAGTAGAGCTAACAGGCGCATCCATCTGCCGAGTAAACATTGGCCCGAGCGCTCACTTGATGAGCGGTCGACTTGCTCTGCACAGACGCCGTTTCTGAAAGCACGGTCTCGTAAGCCTCCTGCATCGCGGCATGTTCTCGAGCCAAGTTCACAGTAACGTCCGGGTTTCGAAATAGTATCGGATGATGAGGTGGCCGCTCCACTCTGCTTCTCTCTTGTTTCACGGCCCTTGCTCATCTCTGTTGCTCCTAAGCCTCTTCAGTTGAGGCGGAGATACTACGGGAAATATATCCGCCATGTCCCACGTGCATAGGTGCTTCTTGCTGTTGCGTCCAACGATGCTACTGCTGGTATCGCTGCTCCAACCATCCTGGATGGCCCCCGCGTGCTGACTCGGTATGTTCAATGCTTGGGCGGGTGGCAACGATAAGTGTGGCAGCGGTGATGACGACGGAAGATGCACAGATGGCGGTCTTGGTGACGACTGCAGCAATGGGAGCGATGGTTGCTCCGAACCATCCCTCTCGTCTGCTGTGGCCCTTGCAAATGCTGCCGTTAGAGTGGTCGAGTCTGTTGCCACCGAGTTCTGGCTACTTTCTTCTTCTGGCATGAGATGAGCAGTGACCTGGTTTGGTGGGTGGTTTGCTACTTGGCTAGTTGCCTGATCCAATGACTGGCTTGTTCCGGATCCTGTCGTTGTCGACGTTGTGGCCGCCGCCGATGACTGACTGGTATCGGCATCGACGGCAATCCCCCCCGAATCTGCACGCTCCAACTGTGTGGCCCAGTGGTCCCTCTCCTCGCTGTCTTCGTCAACATACTCTGCGCATTCTTGTCGGTCGAATGGATCCTCGTCTTGTGGTTGTTCATCCGCTTCCATTTCGGGCTTCCTCAGTGACTCGTCCCTGGCCACGGTTTGCAGATCGTCGAATGTGATGGTATCTAGATAAGTGCGATCAAAGTGGAACTTTGAGACTGACGGAAAGCGTGGGCTCCAGAAGCGGCCGAAACCTTGTCGGTGGAAGGCGAAGCAGCGGATGTCCACAACGGGAGGCTCGGCAAACAGGTCTGTCGGACCACCCCGACTCTCATCCAGGCCTGGCTCCAGTGGATCTAGGTCAAACGGCACGTCGTGTGTGACAATGCTGTTATTTTGGATCGCTGGGACCACGCGTGGACGGCAATGGGTCAAAAACGTTCGCATCTGGGGAATGGTCAAGGTAACAACATTGGTAACAATGAATTGTGGGCGTGACCCTTCATTTCTTGGCGCTCCTTGTGCTTTCTGGAGCCGTGTTTTCAGACATCCCAGAAAAAAGTGTGTCCATCGCAAGCCGGGAAGATCAGAAGGATACTCCTTGGCCTTGGCAGCATCGTAACGCGCCCCAATAATGGCAAAGTCCCCTACCTCGCCAAACTGACCGACATATCCTTTTTTCAGCTTGATGGCACAGCAACGCATATACGGCCACTCTAATGGCGCAGATCCCGGCGGCGAGAAGTCAAAGTATGTATCGCCATCAGCCTTCAGTACGAGTCCCTCGTGGTGCGCTGCAATGCAACGAGCAAAAGCTTGCCGCAGTTTCTCCGCAGCCGTCCGGCTGCCAAAGTCGATGACTTCACGGTGGATGAGTTCCGCATAGCCCGGCCGACAGGCTATAAGCTCCTGTAAGCGGCGAAAGCGCTCGGCGCGACACGTCTGTAGCAACGACTTGCCGTCAATAAACAGCAAGTCATAGTAGACTACCATGAGATGCTCGCCGTCTGTATCGCTGTGGATCTGTGAGTGGGTGTGCGGTAATAGAAATAACATCAACCGTGTATCGTGCATACCCCTTTCTGCGCTCACAATGAATCATCGATCCGCTGCGTGTGACGTGTTTGCGAACGGCGTCAAAGTCAAGAATATGGCCCTCCTATGATGATCAGCGACCACAGTTCTCTTTCCAAGAGCTGTATGAAGATCAGCAAAGTATTACCTTGTCACTGTAGGCCAGCATCTCTCCCTCTAGGATGCAGCCCGTCTTGAGGTGGCAGTCGTCTTCGCCAATCCTTAGCGAAGCACGAATGCAGTCGTGGAGCCGGATGCGATCCCTCGTACTGTCCTTGCCGCTCTTGGAGAACAGCTGCAGGCAGCCATGCGGGCCCTTGGTGAGGTCGACGTGTATTTGCACGTACTCTCCGTCCATCTTGCGTTCACAGCTCATGCGTCGCCCCTTGCCCAAGGCCAGGCAGTGTTGGATGCTGCGAGCCTTGGCCCACGGCTGCCGGCCAACCTTGATACCAAGGCGGGGGCAGTAGGTCACGGCCCTGGGGGCTTCTAGCCGAGCGGCCGAGCAAGTAGCAGAACCAACACTCAAGCCGTTCTGTTTTTCCGGCTTTCTCTGTTGATCCTCGTAATCTTCTGCATTGTCCTGGTGTAGCGACTGTACGGCCGCGAAAAAGTCGCTGTGTACGCGCAGAGCCAACGGTAGGGCCGGATGAAAGGCACGAAAGATGGTCGCCGGATCTAGCACGACGGGCCGGTAGTCCTTGAGGATCAGGCGCGTAAGCCACTTGGCATCGCGAGCGCTGAGGCGGCGATAGAGGTGGCCGAGAGCACGGTCACGCGTCAGCAGGGATTTGCCGGAATCAGCATCGGTGAAAGAGGAAGACGACGATACGGCTGCAGCTGTCTTGGGAACAGGGGCTCTGTCGACCTGTCGGATGGCACGTGAACTGAACCGACACCGTGCTGCGATTACGTTTAGGATAGCATCAATGTCCTCGACAGAGATGGATGGGCCATCGAGCGAGTTGGGCTGGTGGGACCTGTCAGAGAAAGACGAGGGGGCTTGCGAGGGGGAGGTTTGAAAAAGTAGTCAAACTCACCGTCCGGCACAAGATTCTCTCGACGCAGTCGGCGAGGTCCACGGCGACGCCGTCGAGGGAAGGGCGGGTCCAGCGGGCCAGCTCGGCAATCCTGGAGTGGCCAAGGCCGAGCGCCCGGACGATGGTGCGCTGGAGAGACCGGGCCTGGATACCGTAGACGCGGTCTGTGCGTATGTCGGGCAGGAGGGCCGAGAGGAGAGCAGCCGCAGCAGCGGCACTGCTTGCGGTGTTGGTGCTGTCTTCGAGAACAAAGGCATCTATCGCAGACCGGTGCTGTGCGAACCAGTCGCGGATCAGTTGTCGGACAACATTGGGCTGGGCACGGCGGGCAAGTGGGAGGTCGGCCACCTGTTGGAGGAGGTCGCAGACGTGGGAAAAGGGAAAGGGCATGGCCGAGTGGGAGAAGAGAAGGGCAGAACGCAAATATAAGCAGAGCAAGCCGACAAAGATAAAGGAAAGAGGAGAGAGGGAAAGGAGGGAAGGGTCCACTATATCCAGAAACTGGACATTAAAACGTGGTGATCCGACCAAGACTAGAGACTGAGGGGGAAATAAAAAGACGAGCAGGTCCAACTTGATGCCAAAAAGGGGTGGAAGAGGGAGATGGAAATGGAGAGATGCATACGGTTATCGTCTGTGGAAGAAGAGCAAAGAAGGCAGAAGACGAAGCGGAAAATGGAGGGGGAGGAAGGCGGAAGAATGGTAATGAATAAGGAAGGTGCCACCTTCCCCACAGGCAGCAGTACAATTTCTGGCCGAAAACGGTCGCTTTGTGAAGCTTTGGCGATGGGCTCTTAACGCGTTTCTGTTGGCGTCTGCGCTTTGGGCGTCGCGCCACGCCAACATCCCGTATAGGAAAGAACGCACAGCATCGCACAGTGTGGTAAAAGTGGTATCATTTCCAAAAATAAATACAAAAAAAGCTGCACTAATACATGAGCCTCTGAGACAGTGACAAAAAAAAGCAGACAAAAATGGCGATGACAATGCAAAATGCAAACTCATCCAAAAAGCCCACAAGCAACGCTATTAGAAGGTAAAGCTATCGTCGCCGCCCCAGTCGTCTCCGGCATAGTTGGCTGAATCTGCCCATCCGCCTGTATCTGTAACGGTCACCGTATTGATGCTGACCGTGTCGATGCTGACCATGTCGGATGTGTCGTAGCCCATTGTATTCGGCATGAAATCTACCTGGGTGACGTCTACCTGGGTGACGTCTACCTGGGTGATATCTACCTGGGTGGTATCCGGTTGTGTGAAGCCAGGCACAAAGTCCTGAGCTGGCTGAGCTGGCTGGATTGGCTGACTTGGTTGACTCGCCGAGTTTAACCAGTCGAACAATCCAGGCTGTTGCTGCTGCGGCTGCGGCTGCGGCTGCTGCGGTTGGCCTGACGAGGCGATCCAGTCGAACAGACCTGGCTGCTGTTGTTGTTGCGGTTGCTGCTGGCCTGGTTGGCCCCCTGAGGTGATCCAGTCGAACAGGCCAGGCTGCTGTTGCTGTTGCTGTTGCTGCTGTTGCTGCTGCTGCTGCAGTTGTTGTTGCACTTGATGTTGCAATTGCTGTTGCTGTTGCTGTATCTGTTGCTGTATATGTTGTTGCTGCTGTTTCTGCTGCTGCTGCAATTGTTGTTGCACTTGATGTTGCAATTGCTGTTGCTGCTGCTGTTGCTGTATCTGTTGCTGCTGCTGCTGTTGTTGTTGTTGCTGCTGCTGCTGCTGCTGCTGCTGCTGCTGCTCTGAAGCCGCCGTGTTTGCATGTTGCTGCGCGTACTGGGTTGCCTCGTGGAATGCGTTCAGCACGATCTGGACATTCTCACTCGTCGTGGACTCGGCACCTGCAGCTCCGTTGTTGGCTCCGGCTATGGATGACGCCGACATGTGCACTGGTCCAGGCGGAGACGGCTGTCCCGCAGAATGGCCCTGTCCCGGTACCGGTCCCGGAGCAGGATGGGCTGCGGCCTGGGGCAGCTTTCCAGGCGTTGCCGAAAAGCTCTGGCCGGGGGGTGGGCGTTGCTGTGGCGGATGCTGTTGATACTGCGCCTGTGGCTGCTGGCCTGGAACAAAGGCACCACCGGGACTTGCCACGGGACTGCTCGTCGCCGGCATTCCGTGTTGCATTTGCCCAGGCGCCGTCTGCATCGTGTGCAGAGGCGGCCGTTGGGCGCCTTGGTGTTGTGCGAACTGCTGGGCATATTGGTGAGCCTGTTGCTGTGCTGCATGTTGTGCCTGCTGGTGGGCCTGCTGGTGGGCTTGCTGAGCTGCGTGTTGGGCCTGCTGCTGCGCTGCTTGTTGCGCTTGTTGCTCAGCTATCTTCTGCTTATTATGCTGGTCGTAAATGCTAGAGCCAAGCTGTGCACCTGTTGCGCCATTCATGTTGAGGCCCTGTGCCACCAGGGCACCTCCGATGCTGAACGCAGTTTTCTTCACCGCTGGGTTATTGAGCATCTTTGAAAAGAAACCGCTTCCCCTCTTTCCTGATGTGCTTGTCCCACCCGGGAATTGCTGCTGAAAAGGCTGTGGTGGCTGGTATGGCATTCCGGGTTGTGCATGCATCGGCAAGCCATAGGTCGACTGCGGCCTCTGTGCAGACCACATCCCAGCCGGTCCTGCAATTGGCGTGGCCGGCGCATGGCCTTGTCCTGGCATGGTATGTGACGGGTGCGGATGTGCGGGATTGGCCGCAGTGTTATAGGTGTATGTGCTTGGATCATAAGCAGCAAGTGGCACTGTTTGACTGTGCACCAGATGAGGCAACGGCGGGCTTGATGACGCCTGTTGGGCAGACATTGCAGGTATGCTGGGCTGGCTGAGTCGGTGAGGAATACGGGGGGGAAGAGGGGGTGGCACCTTTCCTGCTCCAGGAGTATGTCCATTCTGTTGATGCTGTGGTTGTTGCAGCTGTTGAGGGATGGGCTGTTCTGACGATGCCATGCCAAGATTAAGAGATTGTGTGCCTAGGGCTGACGTCGACGCTCTATGCGGGACATTCGATCCCTGGACTGCCTGGGAGCCGTTTTGCGCTTGCACCTTTTGGCCTGTCAGACGAGTGCTGGCTGTTCGGGTCGGCTTCCGGACGATCTGGTGTGTCCTTGGTGGAGCTGTTCCAGGCCTAGCTTCTTGAACTGGCTGCTGATCCTGTGCTGGCCAAGGAGACCACTGGCTCTCCTGAGCAGGATGCTGCGGTGTCTGCTGCTCCTGCTGATACGGATCCTGACTTGCTGTCCCGGGAAGGCTCATGTCATTCGGTGACAAAGACGTTTGCTCAGACACAGATAGAGAAGGTGAGTGTGACAGCTGTGGTGACAGGCCAACTTGGCTATCCCGGCTAGGACCTTGAAGGGGGACTTGCCAAGACTGGCTGATTTCATTGTATGAAATCGATGCTCCGTTGCTAGCTGCTAGGCCTGTGGCAGGATATACTGGCTGCTGCTTCTGGCCAGCCGGGGGCACCGAGTCATCCGGTTCCTGTGCAAGTGTCGCTACACGGTCTACAAACTGTGCGCTGTTATTGACCGTGTCAGATGTTGCTAGGCTCTGCTGAGATGGATTGTTTGACGGAAGCTGTGCCGCTACAACAGGGTCCGCATTCTGGGCCAGTTGCACCGGTGCGGGAGGCAGGTCACTACCACCAAAAGGAGGTGCAGTTGCCGTATTAATCACTAGAAGTGATAGGTGAGGCTGTACCGGGACAAGACCCGGCGCTGTAGTGGTCTCCGTCGCAAGAGGCCGACTTGCAGGAGTGCTTTCCGGTGGCGTAGCCTTTCGTGGAAGACTCTCTACAGGCGGCGATGCTGTTCTGGCAAAGCTCACTGATAAAGGAGCCACAAAAGATGGCGATCTTGGACGCTGTTCTTCGCAGTCATGGCTGCCCTGTGTATAGGTTTCCTCGCTGGAGCCGGAAGGGATAGGCTGATCTGCCGCCACGTCTGCTGCAGTCATTGCCGGAGGAGTAGTCCGGCCGTGCACTGCAATGGCTGCCGTAGGTGTAGTTGCACGCCATTCGGGATTCAGAGAGCCAGCAACGCCAGCAGCACCACCGAGGACTGGAGATTGGGGAACCAAGACACCAAACGAAGCAGGAGCCTGTGGCGGTGGTGAGCCGACCCTCAACGGAGGAGGCATAGCTTCGCCAAACGCCATGATCCCAAAGGCGGACACTGGCCGCCAGGGTAGACTTTTCTGGGCTTGCGTCCATGGCGGTTCTTGAGGCTGACCAGTTTCCAGAGCGCTCACTGCTTCTGCCGTTTCCACTGAAGGGGGGGCGGGACTTTCCTGCCGCACAAACCGGAGAGGCTCAGGCATAAGCTCTGGCTCTGCAGGCCCGAAGCCGATGCCTGCAGTCACTTCGTTCGCATTGAGTGCATCTGTGGTTAAAGCAACATCGAGTATCCCTCGAGTGCCCAAGTCAACAGAAAACGCGCGTGGGCGAGGCTGAACTTCAGTCAGTACTTGCGTTGGCTGTAAACTCGGTAAGATCTGCGTTGTTGTGTCCGGGTGTGTCTCTTCGACTAAGGCTAATCCCTGGGCATCGGCCGGCCTGAGAGCAGCCGGAATATCAGAGAGAACATTGTCAGGCTTTGATGCAGCTGGCGGTGATGCCGGTCTGCCAGGCTGCAATACAGACGGCACCTCCTCGTGGTTTGATGATGGTGTAGCCGGAAGAGGGACGGGCTGCTCTCCTGATTGCTCAATTATGGCCGGGCCGGTTAGGCTGGGTTCAGATCCCTTGGGCTTTGCTGGAGGTTTCTGGGGTGGTTGCAAGGCCAACGGAACATCTATGAGCTCCTTCGGTGGGCCGGCCAGCAGGTATTCCTCATTCAGCTTCCCCCTGCTATCGCCTCCTATCCCGAAATTCTGAAAGGTGCTGGCGCCGCCAGAAAGAGAGAATCGCTTGGTGGGGTCCTCTTCGCTTGAAACAGTGGAAGCACGGAAGGCACGGAAAGGCGTGGCAGATGTGTCGTCTTGTTCTGGCTGCTGCTGCTGCTGCTGTTCCTGTGGAGGCTCCGTCTGCCTGGCGAATGAGGCGCTTACTTGCTGTTCAAGGGGGGTCCGTGGCTGGTCTGCTGGCTGGGGGGTTGGCTGTGTGGTCAGAGGAACAGAAGGCAGTATCGGATCGTGTGGCAACTCGACAGGCATCGACTGGGACGCAGCCGGGTCGGCGCCCATAAAGTAGCTTTCGCTTCCGGGCAGCTCAACGGGCGGCGGGTTGGACTCTTCCATGCATAGCGCCGTCATTTCGCTTGCCAGTTCCGACACGTGGCCCACCGGATCAGATGCGTAGTGTAGGCCACCCAACGCTGCCGCATCTGGCAGCTCATGTATCTCCACCACTGCTGCAGCCGAGGGGACCGGAGACGGCGCTGCCGTTCCGGATACCACACCGCTGAAGACCGAGCTCGGTGTCCCCAAGTTGCTGATGGCAGTTCCGTGTAGTTCCCCGTCTGTGGAGACTCCCAGGTCACCGCCAGGTTTGTTGCTGGCCTCTCCCTCCGAACCGTCGTCGTCTGGCGATACGTCGTTGTACGAGCCTGGGCCGTAGTAGCCAAACATCTCAAATGAAGACCCAAAAAAGTCTCCCCCGCCGAGTGTTGCAGACGTAGTGCCCGAGTCCTTGCGTCTCTTGGAGCTGTTGGCGCCAGAAGCCGGGATTCCAGTCGCCGTCTGGCGCCGGATCTGCTTCTCACTCTCGAGGAGCTCTTCCGGGGTCGGCTCGTAGCTCTGTTGGATGGGACCAAAGTTGTCGTGAAACTCGGGGAACTCGTCGCCGGGCTTGGGGAAATGGTATTGCACCGTGCCCGTTGGCTTGTATCGGAAGAACCAGCGCACGCCATCGTAGTCCGACTCCCATCCTTGCGGGAGTGAGGCCATCTGTCGCTCGATGCGAAGACGTCTGCAAGGCTTGTTGTTGTCTGCCCGACAGCAAGACAGAAAGGGGCACCAGTCCAACAGCGGTGGTTTACCCCAGAAATAAAGTTGTCAGCTCCGTCTGTCCAAGGAGGCTCCGGTCGACAAAAGGACTTCCGTGGAGAGTATGTCGGCACTGAAAGGGCTTTCAGAAAGACAGCAGTGTGTCGGTACAGGATTGACGCCCTGCCTGACCCAGCATGCACCAAAGGATGTTCAAGGCGTTCTGGGGCGAGAATCTGCCTTGTGCCCTGACCCCCCTGCACACAATCTGGCTAACATTGGGGTGAGAGCCCCAGGCTTGCGGCGGCTTCGTAGTTTAATAGAGGTGCGGCTGAGTCCGGACGGCCCTTAATAGTCTAGTCTCACATCCTGCTCCCATTCTCTAGCAGAGCAGACATTGGATCTGAGACGCACTAGCCAAATATTGGCTGTTGCTAATACAAGAAACATCATGAATCGGGATTCTCTCTGGCCTGCATTTCTTGTTGATATTCCGCAGTGCTTCTTACCGTGTGCTTGTCTGATCTCTGCACAAGACATCGTCACTGTCATCTCGCTGTCGAGTCGCAAACCGGATCTCGTTTCCTTCTTCCCTCACCAATATCCTCCGCGTCATGTGTTGTCTCTGTCGATGCAGGTGGACGGGCCTAGAACGGCCTGTCAGACGAACGAGCAAATCAGCCAGCTAGGCAACCGAGGGCGCCATTTATGCTGTAACGTTCCGGGAAGCTTGTCTTTGGGTACTAAAAGTCAAAGTCGAAAAATGGAGGAATCTTTCCGCATACTGCAAGCCGTCGTGGTCAGAACGGCAACACAGGGGGAAGGCGCGAGGCAGCACAACACCTGCCAAAAGGAAAGGCACTGCAGCATGCTGTCGCCAGGGCCCATTTCGACGTGTTATGTAAGACAAGAATTACCGCCTCTTTTTGCATGCCACCATTCACAAAAGCCTTTCAGGGCCCTTCATCTTCACACGACCAACACGAAGCATTTCTTATCTCGTCCGGCTACATGAATCTAGGCAAGCCTAAACCAAACGCTGATTCCCAGCATTCCCGCCTTTTCCCCTCCCTTCCCCACTCTTGCCAGCACCCTGGTTCCTCCTTACGCAAAAGAAATCTTCCAGTCGGCGCCGATGCGCGAGGCAACGTGCCGCACAACCGCAAATGCCGCACGTCCGTTCGCCGCCGCAGTGTAGTCGACCGGCGATGTCCACGTCTTACCCTGCGACTCCACGGTCACCTCCTTCGCTGCCGCCCACGCCGCCGGCGCGCCGACCACGACGACCTTGTCGACGTGCACATCGCGCATCGCCTTCATCCACGCGCCGGCCTTGATCTTGCCCACATCACGGCCCTCGGCCTCTGTCGACGACAGCGTGGCACCGTCCAGCACAAACTTTTGGTGGATGTACTGGCCCTTTTCAAAGTCAAACGAGTCGCCGTCGTCGACGTACAGCGACCCCTCGGCGTGACCACCGCTCTTGGGCATGCTGACGACGATCGTGTAGTCGTCGTACTTCATCAGCGCGCTGGACCGACGCGGCCGGTCGCGGCGCGGGAAGATGTGGCCGCCGCGAAGGAGCAACGGGATCCGGTCGAGAGGCGCCGCCATCGACGTGACGTGTTCGGCCACCGTCGGCACAACCGTGTAGTCAAAGTAGTCATAGTACACCTCGTCGTCGGGGATGTAGATGTCGGCCGTCTCCTTGCCCTCCTCCACGACCGGCTTCGCTAGCAGGCCCGTAGTGCCGAGGAAGAACTGGTCGTCGATGCCAAAGCCGCTCTCGACGTCGGGGTGTGTGTAGAACAGCGGCTGGATGATGGGTGCTCCGGAAACGTGCGCCTCACGAAAGGCCGTGTAAAAGGCCGGCAGCAGAGTGTAGCGCAGACGCAGCGCCGCCGTGATGATGGAGGTATACGGCTCGCCAGCCAGGTATGGCTCACGCCGACGCGCGTCAATGTGTGCATGACCGCGGAAGAACGGGTAGAACACACCGGCCTGGAACCAGCGTGTCTGCAGATCCTTGTCCGGGTTGCCGAAGAAGCCTCCAACGTCGGCGCCGGCAAAGGGGAACCCGGCAACACCCTGACTTAAAATCATGGGAATAGCAGCAGCCAGATGGTCCCACGCTGCCTGGTTGTCACCAGTCCACATGGCGCCCAGCCGTTGCGAGCCAGCATAGAAAGACCGTGTCAGGATGAAGGGACGACGCAGCTCGCCCGGCTTGCGGGACAGAAGGGCCTGGTATGTCGCATTGTGGAAGGTCATCCCGTTCATGTTGTGCACATCACGGTGCTCCCAGCCTCCGTGGTGGATGTTGTCCTTGGGCATCGTCGTCTCCGGCCCGTTGAATACGGACGGCTCGTTCATGTCGTTCCAGATAAACGTGTTTTCAGACGTGCCTTTGAACTTGTCGTACTTGAACAACGTCTTCCACCACTCGATCGCTTTGGGGTTGAACGCGTCAATCCAGTGCGAAGAGCCTGGCCAGCACCAGCCCTCAAACAGGTTTCCCTCCTTGTTCTTGACGCCAAACTCCTTGGACTTCATTTCGGACACCACCTCGTAGCCGTCCTCGTTCTTGATGTGCGGGTCGATGATGACCACCAGCTTGCGGCCGTGCTCGTCAAGGCGCTGCTCCATCCCGATGGGGTCCTTGAACTTGTCCTGGTCCCAGGTGAAGTATTTCTTGCCGTCTGTGTACTCAATGTCGAGCCAGATGACGTCATAGGGGATGTTGAACTTGTCCATTTTGCGGTCGACATCCTTGACGTCGTCGTCCGAGTTGTAGTTCCAGCGGCATTGGTGGTAGCCCAGCGACGACTCCTGCGGCATGGCAGTGTAGCCCGTAAGCTCGCCATACTTCTGAAGAACGTCCTGCGAAGAGGGACCGAGGAACACAAACACATCGAGCAGGCCGCTCTCAGACATCCAATGGGTCCGCGTGGTTGTCTGGGCGCTAACGCCCAGAGCGTCGGGGTTGAGGGCCTCCTTCTGCTTGGTAATGTCGACCCACGTCTCTGCAGCGCTGAGCCAAAAGACGCCAACCGTGGAGCCCGGGCGGTGTGCCTGCATAAAGGGGATGGCGCCGTACAGCGTCATCGGGCTGTCGAGGATGTACTCAAACACATCCGAGTTGTAAAGACGGTACGGCTCGACGTAGTTGTCTTGGCCGCCGCGGGTCTCCTTGAGCGAGAGTGGGCCGGTGTGTGACGGAATACCAAAGACGTGGCCGTAGCCTTCAAAGGAAATGTCTAGAGCCACACTCTCGGGGCCACGCGGCTTCGTGTCGGTATTGCCACCAAAGCTCTCGTCCCACCATGTGCCCTCATCCTCCGATGTGACGGCGCCCTCTTCCTTTTCAACCTTTGGCCGCCAATGTTCCACGTTCAGGAGGCCGCCGTTGTTGAACTTGATCTGGGTCGAGCCATCCCGCTTAAAGTCGACGCTGAACGGCGAGTACTTGATCTGAGCTGCAAACTGCCCCAACGGACCGTACTGGATCGTGACACCCGCGTCGCCTTCGCTGCCACCGTCAACAACCTTGGCCTCCTTGTCGAGAGTCAAGCCGCCAACAATGGCCCATTTTTCAGCCTCGTTGTACCGCTCCTTGCGTGCGCCACTGCCATGTCGGAGCTCGATATCCTTGTTTTGTCTCTTCTCCTCGTCGACTGTAACACGGGCCACGCCGGACTGGGTGAAAGACACCGTGAGCGGGAGCCGCACAGTCTCGCCTTGGTCGTTAATGGTCTTTAAAATGACAGCCTGGAATTGGCCGTCCTTGATAGACCCAGTCTCGGGCAAGACACGATACGGCGAGGCCGCCGATGCGCCTGTGGCGAGGACGTTGTCTGCATAGGCACGGTTGCGCTTGCAAAATCCCGATTGGTCGCACTTCTTGAAATCATTCTCCTTGACCGCATCTAGACATTTTGTTAGCTAGATACGTGGTATAGGCGGCAAGAGGCTCGTCTCCACCACCCGCAGAAGTCCTCCAGAAGTGCAGGTATCATCGTGAACATTCTTACATGCGGGAACTGCCAGGGAGGATAGTGTCGATAGCAGACCAAGGTATGTGGCCCATGCCTGCCCTGACAATTGTGAACGCATGGTCACAGAGACGACACTCTGGCGACACAAGCACTGCCAGCAGTGTTTGCGGGGCGGATTCTATACAACAATAGAAATAGGCGCTATCACTATGGAAAGGTCGTATTTGGGTGCGTCAACGCGCAAGGGAGACGAAATGTGTCGCAAACGTCCGGGCTTGGAGCATTGGACGTTGATGTCGATGGCCAACAGAGAGTAGAGGAGAAGCTTAAAGCTGTCCCTTTCTGATAAGAGCCTAAACAGGAATGGCTCCCCGCACTAGCCTTACGAGCTTCCAGGGGATGCGCCACGATTCGTTAGCCACTGTGGCGTTTCCCACCCGCAGATACGACTGTGGGATAAGATAGAAATTCACCACTAATATACGAGATTGTTTTTGAGGACAGTTTCCGAGCTGTCCATCCAAGTGTATTTAACCATGCATTCGTCCTAACAAGTTTGTTAGCTTCCTATCCATCCGAACAGAATTGTGCTGTTTCTGTCTTGCATTGCCACAGCAGAGAGGCCAAATGCTGAGATCGCTGTTTAATACTTGTGCCACCACAATCTGCTAGACCGTTGTCGTTGCAAGCGTCCATTTGGTGCCTGACGGATTTTCTGCCCAATTGATGTACCGTTGTCCGTACTGAAATGGACCCCAGCGGCCCAATCAGCTCGCCGCCAAGGGCACAAGAGCCGAAGAAAGGGCTACCGGAGGAGCAGCCACAGGCCACCTCACGGCATCATCGCACTCAGCATGTGCCCCACCAGCGGCCACCGCAAATTTTGACCCCGCCAATTCTTTCGCTCTTAGTCGCCATTGCTACTCTTCTTCTTGCTCTTCTCTACCAACATCACGTCCAGCCATCGTGTTCTCTTTCTGCTACTCAATCCATACTCCTAAATCCTCCCACACCATCCAGTGTCGATCAACCCCCCAAAAACAAAATGGCTACCGAGCAGACGTAAGTTCAATTCTTGGCTGTCTGACAATCTTGCTTGCTCCATACACGCTTCACCGATTTTTTTTACCCAGGTGGACTTTGCCAATGGCTCGGAGCTGTCCAAGCTAACAATGTCTCAGCTTCATTGCTATCAAGCCCGATGGTGTCCAGGTTGGTGGCCTTCTTCCTGCGAAGCTCTTCCTATGATGCACTTCCCTTTCCTAACCGCTTTGTTCAGCGTGGCCTCGTTGGTCCCATCATCAGCCGCTTCGAGCAGCGTGGGTACGTCTTTTCTCTTCCCATCTTGTACATAGCTCTATATCTAACAATTCTGGAACAGCTACAAGCTCGTTGCCCTGAAGCTTGTCTCTCCCTCCAAGGAGCACCTCGAGACGCACTGTTCGTAACCGCACCTCCACCACAACCGAGACAAACTACAGAAAACGCCCTGTCGGCAGCCCACTGACTCTTCCTGTTCAACAGACTCTGACCTCAAGGAGAAGGCATTCTTCCCCGGTCTGATCAAGTGTTCGTGTGCCCATCCCCAGTTTAACGATTGCACCCTCGCCAGCTTCACATTCTAACGGCTATCCAACAGACATGGGCAGCGGCCCCATCGTCGCCATGGTCTGGGAGGGCACTGATGCCGTCAAGACCGGCCGTACCCTCCTCGGTGCCACCAACCCCCTGAACTCGCTCCCCGGTACCATCCGCGGCGACTACGCCATCACCACTGGCCGCAACGTCTGCCACGGCTCCGACAGCGTCGAGAACGCCCAGAAGGAGATTGCCCTGTGGTTCAAGCCTGAGGACCTGAACACCTACAAGTCTGCTCAGTACGACTGGGTGTACGAGTAAGCGCAGCAACACCATTGTTTCGCACAGCACCTCTTACGCCATCCACATAACTGGTAATGGGCCTGGTGGGGTGTGCTTCCATTGTGCAGACAAAGGGGGCGAATAGAAATATAAAATGAAAGGGTGTCCCTCGGGATTTCAATAAAGAAATGTAAACCCCGATCTCTGAATGTGTTTTCGCACACTAGCTACTTTACTTCATTTGCTCTTGGGTGATCCTCGTAACCCTCTCAGCCGGACCAGAATGCCGGCGAACCAAGGCGTTGCCGACAAACTGGCGAGGATGCGGACTGGCAACAAAGCTTTGGTGATCGCGTAAGCCAGGCCGACCTCGACTACAATCTTGTACTTGGCATCCGTGCTCTCCCACCGCTTCAGCACGGCACCGTCGTCAGCCCCGCCAGCACCATCTGCTGTGCTTAGCAAAACATTCGTCTGACAATCGGCAACCTCCCCATCGTCCCCAAAGCCAAACCAGCCCTTCCGCCTAAAGTACTTTTCAAATCGCCGGACGCCCTCCGTCACCTGCCCGCCATAGTGCCCCATCATGTAGTCAATTGGCACGTAATTGGTATAGTGGAAAAGCCCGAACAGGCCAAAGAGCGGTGCAATTGCAGTGATCTCGTGCAAGACCAGGAATGCCATAATATGCGAGACTGGTGCCGCCTTCAGTCGGCGGGTGTACCGGCCCATATAAGAAGGTAGTCGGACCAAGATACGCTCGGCGCGGGAGTTTGCACTGGCACGTTGGGCCTTGTCAGCCCCGGCGCTGTAACTGCGGAAGAAGGGTCTCTGCCATATTCGCTGTGTTCTGATCAAAGGTCGAAGGCCTGGTAAAGGCATTGGTACGGCAGGCTTTGGCTGCCTGACCAAAAATGTAGCGGGAAATTGATTTTCGTTTCGATTGGAGGCCGGTTTGGCGGAATATGTCGGAGAGCAGCCGCTGTGCTTCTTACAACTGCGTTGCTTTTCGTGAAGCGTCAAATTTTGGCATGGCTGTGTCACGTGATATCAGCCTTGTCTACACTGCGAGGGATGGTTACTTCGGCGAATAGTTACGCCTCAAAAGGGCCATCAAAATGCCGACTGGGTCGATGCTTGTTTAGTTTCGTGGTACTGTATATTCCCTCTGCGAGTCTGTCTAGGAAAGAGCATCCGACATCGCTGTGCGCAACTTCCTAAAATGGCAATTGCATCATTCGTGAAATGCCGTTCCATTTTCCTGCTCACATCTTTTCTATTCCAGATTTCTTTCTCTCCTCTCTGCCTTCAGAAAACAACCCACTTCCAGGACTTGATTCGACTCTCCCACGCTTCACGTCATTCTCAGAGTCAACTCAGTCGCAATCTGGGGCCGAATATAAGGGCATTATCTTTCGTCTGTTTTTTGCCTCCAGCACCTTTCCCCCCTTTTCGAAGACTTTTTTCCTCTAATTCATACCTCTCATCCATTGTTCATTTGCTCAAGTTCCTTCCTCACTCAACAGAAATTTTGCCCTCTCTGTCCATCTCTCTTTTTCTCAAGCTGCTCGATTGCTAACGTCTCCCTTCTCACACATCTGCCGTGTTATGGTTCCCGTTTCTTCCGTCGAAATATAGTTCTTGCAATTTTCGTGATTTGCTTCTTTCTGCTTTTATATCTCGCAAGATATTGACAGTGTCGTCGAGACAGCCATGTTGTAAAGGGCAAAATCAACTGCTCCTACAGTGAAAACAAACCATCGTGAAGCACCGTCGACATCATACAAGAAAGAAGCCATTGTACCCATGACTTTCCCCCAATACCTGCTTTTGTTGCTATAATTCAAGAATCTCGCTGTCACATCGTCAACCGCTCACACACCAGTTAACATGGCGGACTTTGACTATTCTCATTCCCCCCACACTCCAAGCCCACAAATCCTCACTCCTCAATCTAGCAGTTCTACCGGATTCAGAGATGTCCTGATCGAGAACCTTTTCAAACCTGCGGTGCATAAACATCCTGTATCCAGAGACCGCATCACAGCCGGGAGTGCAGCTGCAAAAGAGCTAGGTACCCTTTTTCGAGAAACCCAAGATAAACTGACGGCACTGAATTTGAGGGTACAAGGCAGCCTTTCAACTACCAGTAAGACTCAAACATATTCTGAAGAAGCTCATGGATATCATCACCGAGACCGGGATTTTCAATCTCTCCCAACAGCTTCCCAGATCTATTTCAACAGTCCGGAAGCGGCGGGGGCAGATTTGGCGGATACGGCGATACAGTTTCACGAAATAGCCAAGAAAAATGATCGTGGTGCAAAGATCGATGATTCGCATTCGGGTTTCGATGTCTGTAGACGACTATGCGAGATCCCACTGCAAGGATTGCTCAGCACAACCTCAAGCATGCGTGACACAATTTCCTCATCTCCGCAGCCAGCACCCGAATCGCGTTGCACACCAAACACAAGCATCGAATGTCCCGGGAATGAGACTGCCAGTCTCTACGACGAAGCCCAAGAATTCCAAGCTACGTATGTAATGGCAAGAGTTTATTCTTTGTCCGAACCGAGCGTATCATCAGCTAACTGATCTTAGTCCTGGCTTGGGCTTCGAGGATCCGTTTACGACCGACAAAACTTACCTGCAGCGATCACATTGTTGCAGCACTCTGGGTTTTAGTTCTATTCCAAAGGAGAACATCTTTGGCTGTGCTGACACGGAAGTCCGTGTTGTTTACGACTCGGAGGCGTATGCCCGTACGTGTTTCTGGGTCTGCGCTGAACGAATGAAGAGCGTGTCACATAAATGGGCAACTTCACGGTCTTTCTGTCAGTACTCTTCACGCATGCCCACCACTCTCGTCATCAACTCCAACTCCAATGACGTTTTCGAGGCTGCGAGGTATCTTTTCTGCATCATCCACGCTTCCGGAAGTTGCTACGTACCTCCGACGATGCAGTCTAACGTGCTCTCTCGAATGGCGGCTATCTCCATTGAACTCGGATGTAAATCCGCCATGTACGATTTGGCGGATCAGTTTCTATCGTCGTTTACAAACCAGGGTTGGGAGTGCCTTGTTGAACGCGATCTCCATTATACTCTTTACCTTGCCAGACAGTTCGACCACGACATGAGCTTCCGGATGGCATCTCGACGCTTAGCAGCATTTTTCCCTCCTCAGGACCGCAATTCCAGTCTCGGTCTGTGGTCCGGAAAGATCGCCGAGCCTTTTGTTCACATTGCCATTGTTCCAATACTTCGTAAGTTTTTTTTTTAGTTTTTTTTTAGTTTTTTTTTTTTTTTTGCAGAGGCTTTGACGGACACAGACCGACGTGAAGCTAAATGTTTAATGTCAGAGGCCATACATGAGGTTTGCTCGCACGCAGTGCACAGAGTAATCTACGAGGTCAACAGCTTCTTGCTCGGAGACCAATGTGACCCTAACGCGGAAGAGACATTGGGCTACCGTACACAAATGGATTCCTTGGCGGCAGCCAGACGGCGGCTCCGTCGTGGCCTTGTGTTGACTGGACTGTGGCCACTTCGAAGGCCGTATGGCTACAGTTTGCACGGCTTTGTGGCCGAAATCAAGGACGCCGGAGAACTGGACCTGTATTACGCAGACGCTGAAATTGCTGGTGCTAATTCCGAGAGTCATATCCTGGCCCAGCTATACGAAGTCTTGGACTGCATCGTCAACGACATTGAGTTTTCGATCTACTGCTTTTGATTTTTCCCTGAGCAAGGACGGTGGATGGTGTTATGTTCCGGCTTGCTAAGTTCCGGCTCCTCTTGGGGTTTATTTTTTAAGTGTTTGTTACATTCGTGGGTTGCAAGTGTCTTTTCGGCTGTGCTTGCATGGAGTTTGATTTACACATGACGCGTTGCTTCGTGGGATGGTTGCAAACGGGCACAAAGTTGCACCTCATGGGATACAAATTTACAGAACGGGTTCTAGAGGAACGAAGTACAAGGAAGGAGGAAAGCGATGGTGCTCAGCTGGTTCTCAGAGAGATATAAAAAGGAGTAGAGCAACAGCCCACAAGGCTTTTACAAGAATGAAAGGAAGCTTGTCATAGAGCAGCGGTCTGATACGATGAAGGACTGGGGTGGTGCATGTGTGACTTCTGTACGCAATATATTAAAGACGTAGGTGAGCTCGTTGATGTCCACGGCGAAGTGTTTGATTCACGTCCGCGTCCGCGTGGGCGTGGACGTGTTGGAAAAAGGCCTGGCCCACCTCCTGATTCCTTTTCGGGCCTGCCGTTACGACCAGCCGCTGTGGCGCGTATCACTCACTTCGACTTCAGTTCGCTCTCACCTTGGCCAGTATATTTAAGGAGCCACTGCACTTTTCTGGTGCGTTCTGTATTTTCCCCCTCCAAATTTTTTCTCTCTCTCTACCAACACAAAAACCGATACTTTCTGTGAGAGAGGCCCCTATCTCCCGACACCACCACCCTTCGAGGCTCGTGCCAGCTTCCGTGTCAGAAATCTACGAGAGAAAGTTTTCCTGACACTGCATCGATAGACGTTACGCAAGAGATCTAGCAGCAAACTCTTCCACGGCCGCACAAAGGTAGTTTCTGTGCTGGTGTGCTTGCAGTCCAAAGCATCCACGACAGAATCAAAGCTAGGACGTGATGGCATATCCTTACGGCTACCCGATGCAGCCAGCCGCCGTATATCAATACGCGTCTGGTTACAGGCCAACATCGTCGGGACACGACATCCGGCAGCCGCAGAGCAGCCCGGGAATGGCGTATCCCTACGGCTACTCGACGCCGCAGAACGCGTCCTACTATGCCCGTGTGGCTGCCGGGCAGATGCCGACGGCGCCTCCGTATGCCTATTACCCGCAGCACATCTCCAGCGGCGTGCATGGCGCCACGGCGCCTCCGTACTACGCGCAGCCCAACGGCGGCGGAGGCGTGTTCAACCGCTGGCCGGGCGCTCCCGAGGAGGACGTGGCCGAGGAGGACATGGACCGGCGGCGGGGGCGGTCTCGCCGGGAACATGGGAGCCGGCAGGACTGGAGCCACGGCCATGCGGCGGTGCCCACGTACTCGCCTCCCGCGTACCGTCCGCCCAGCTATACCGGTAGCAACGAGTACATTGACCTGGACGGCACGGACGACGACGAGAGCTGCGAGGTGGTGATTGCCGGCCACGACGGTGGGCACTACCACATCATGCACGAAGACGCCGTTGCGGACAGCCTGCGGTCCCGGCGGCTATGTCTGGCGCTGGCCGGCCGCGAGGAGATTGCGTACGGCAGCGGCGGCGGCGGCGGCGGCGGCGGCGATGATGACGGCGGAGCGGGCGAGCTGGTGCGCGAGGTGACGGTGCATCCGGGGGGCAGCGGGCGGGTGGTGATGCACGTGGACAGCGAGCCGCCGCGGCTGACGAGCTTCCGGGTGTCGGCGCGGCGGATGCGCAGCGAGGCGCAGTCGTGGGCGCGGGTGTGCCACCGCGGCACAGACGCCTGCGACACGACGGTGGGCGACGAGACGGCCATTGCGGCCATGTACTGGCTGCTGCGGGTGCTGCACGAGGACGAGGAGGACGACCAGGCGGCGGCGGCGGCGGCCGAGGGCTTCCGCGACAGCGACTACGACGAGCGGCGGCGGCTGCGCGACCGGGCCGTCCGCGCTGCCGTGCCCATCCCGCAGGAGCTGCCGGCGCGCGTGCTGGCCTACGTCGTCATGTTTGGGCTGCAGCTCGGCGCGCTGGGCCGGTCGTCGAGCGGTGGCAGTGCTGCTGCTGCTGCGACTGCTGCGGCTGCTCATGTGCGGCACGAACGACGTCCGGCGGCGTCTGGCAGGCCCAGTCGCCTTCTCGTCCAGGCCGAGGCCTGGCTGTGGGCGGCCACGAGCCGACGACGCGATCGGCACGTGCTGGACGTCTCGACGGTGGACGACTGGCCGTATCTGCTGTACGCTGCGCGCTCGCTGGGCAACCAGCAGATGATCCAGCGGTGCCTGCAGATGCTGACATGGGATCGGTGATGGGAGGTTGGGAGCAGAGACACAACGACAGGGATGGGCGGCAATGTCCGAACAGGCTGGGCTGGACGGCCAACGGACCTGGCGAAGGGAAGAAGGATGTTGTGTATGTAGCAAGACTGCCTTGACTATGGGGACGGACGGACGATAGGGGAGGTCAAGTTGCCGGTAGCGATCTGCCTCTGCTCAATAAAAAGACCAGTGTCTCATGGAACAGGCGTGCCAGAGCAGTGTACGAGAATGTAGATCTCAGAAATGAAACAGCCAACAGACGGAAGAACTGGAGACTGAGATTAACGAAGGATCCCTCTTTACGGTTTTTCTACGAGCGCCCAGCATCAGGGAAAACCACTCCAGAATGGAGCAGCAGTCCGTGAACCGCCGCGTGACAGCAGTCGCAATGGGATCTGCTGCCGGTGGCGGCGGAGCGCTCGGTTCTATCTGAGGAAGAAGAAGAGAAAAGAGGAAGCAAAAGAGGAAAAGGGCGGCGTGTTTATTTTTGTGTGGCCGCGGGCGCCCGTGCGGCCCATAATCGGCACGTGACGCGGAACGCAAAAACCCACCGGAAGCGGAGCGACGAACGAGGAAGCATGACACAGGGAAGAATCGGACGCCCGCTGATTGGCCAGCGCCAGCTGTCTCGTGGGAGCCGAGGACGACCGAGAAAATAGCCGGGGGGGGGCGGCGATTGGCCTTTTGGATGTCATCACCATATTTTCCCGCCCTCCGCTGCTCTCCAACCCCGACACGACGCGGCAGACTCCCGGCGACTCGAACCGGAACGACAGGCACAGCGGAACGACTGACTGACGATGAACGCCCCACGGGTCGGCGTGATGGCGCTTCGGCGGGGTGCGTTGCTCTGGGCAGACTGTGGCTGACGAGCTGTGCTGACGAGGAGTGTGTGTGTTGCGCAGCTGCCGCGAAGCCGATGGTGTTCTCGCCCCCAGTGGCCCGTGCCGTGGCCCTGCGGACGGCCATGCAGACGAGGTGAGCTCTTTGTGGGTGGAGTGTGATTGGGAGTGTGGTTGGGAGTGGTTGGGAGTGTGACTGAGATTGTGTCTTCGTCTTCACCCTTGTTCTACCCGGCTGACCTCTCTCGCCAGGCCCTTTACGACGGAGAAGCTGACGCCCGACCAGGGCAACGCGCTGCTGGCGTCGCAGCGGCTGCAGCGGCCGGTGTCGCCGCACCTGGACATCTACGACAAGAAGCAGATCTACTTTGGCGCGTCGATCCTGCAGCGCGTCAGCGGCCTGACCTACGCCGGGCTGCTGTACGGCGGCTCGCTGACGTACCTGGCGGCGCCGCTGCTGGGCTGGCACGTCGAGTCGCAGAGCCTGGTGGCCTTTGCCGCCGGCGTCCCGCTCGTCGTCAAGGCCGCGCTCAAGTTCGCCCTCGCCTGGCCCTTTACCTTCCACCTCCTCAACGGCGCCCGCCACCTGGTCTGGGACGCCGCCGTCGGCCTGACCAAGCCCGAGATCGCCAAGGGCACCACGGCCATCTGGGCCCTCAGCGTCGCCGCCAGCCTCGGCCTCGCCTTCCTGTGGTAGGGACGGAGGGACGGACGGAGGGACGGACGGAGGGACGGACGGGAATGGAGATGGTGGGCGTTGCTCGCGGGCGTGGCTCTGGGACGGTGTCTTGATAGTATACGACCGGGAGAAGGGCATGCGCACAATGTTTGCTGGGCAGAGCGTGCTCGTCTGCGGTAGTGCAAGCAGACCGGTCTAGACAGGCTGAAATCGTTGTGAAGGAAAACTATAAAGGAGAAAAACTAGGCCATAAAAACCATTTTGCCCGGCAGGTTGGATCTGTTGCATAACCAGTTCCCACGGAGCGCCCACAACGCCAGACTCCGAAAACACACGCCGTCGTCCGTCGGCCGGCCACGCTGCTCTGCTCCTCACTCAATGTTGCGTGCCTCGAGGACGGCCGCGTTGAGCAGGCGGTCGTCTAGATGCGCGATGCGGCGGCCGACGATGGGCCCGAGAAAGTCGACCAGCTCGGCGGTCTCCTCGTCGGTCGTCGTGGTGTTGTTGTTGGCGACGGCAGCAGCAGCAGGGCCGGGGGGCGGCGACTGGGCGGGCGAGGGGGGCGCCACGGCAGCCAGCAGAGGCGCGGGCGAGAGGGAGCGGATGGCCTTGACGATGCCGCCGGACACGAGCATCTCAAAGTCGACGGCGGCGGCGGGCCCGCGGTCGCGCAGCGGCTGCAGCACGTGGGTGTCGAGGGCGCGCAGGTTGGGCAGGACGAGGACGCGGACGGCCTCGGGCCCGCCGGCAGCCGCGAGGCCGCAGACGGCGCCGTAGAGCACGGGGGCCGGGCGCGAGGGCTCGAGCAGGACCTTGAGGCAGGTGCGCGTGAGCTTGGGCCGCAGCAGCGCGTTGCTGTGGGCGAACTTGCGGGCGAGCTGGCCGAGCAGGCTGGCGGCGAGCTCGCGGAGGAGGTAGGTCTCGCGGGCGAGGGAGTCGCTGTGGGGGGGGGGGGGTCCCGTGCCGTTGGTGTGGATGCCGTTGGCGTGGATGCCGTTGGCGTGGATGCCGTGGATGCCGTGGATGCCGTTGCCGTTGCTGTGGCCGCCGTCGAGATCGCTGCTGCTGCTGCTGCTGCTGCTGTTGTTGTTGTTGCTGTTGTTGTTGTTGGCGCCGGCAGCGACGCCGCCGAGGCGCCGGGCGACGAGACAGGTGAGCACAGGCGCACACAGCGGGGAGGCGTAGGGGTCGAGGAAGAGGTGGGGGTTGGCGACGAGGGCCGAGGTCAGCTCCATGGTGCGGCGCAGGGCAAAGACGTCGTCCATGCGGTGGGTGATCTGGTTGGCGATAAAGTTGACAAAGTAGGGGACCAGCTGGTGGAGGCCGGGATCGGAGCGCACGGAGTCGAGGGCGGCGTCGCGCAGGCGCAGCACCTCCTCGTCCGGGTTGTCGTCCAGCACGGCGGCCTGGATCTTGTCAAAGTAGAGCACGAGCTCGTTGCTGATGATGTGCTTGATGGCCGGCTTGAAGCCGACGTTGTCGTTGCCGGCCAGCGCCGCCAGCGCCGGGTTGGCCCCGGGGCCCTTGGGCACCAGCTCCTGCGACCGCGCCTCGGCCGTCGTCGGGTTCTGCGGGATCGCCGGCTGCACGCCCTCGATCGCCAGCCAGTGCGCCGTCAGGCTCGCGTCGCGCGGCACCCGCGGCAGCGGCGCGTTGACCAGCCGCTCAAACTCCACCTCCTCGTCCTCCACGTAGAACAGCGGCTGCCCCGGCCCCAGGCTCGCCTCGCCGTACCGCAGCGGCCGCGTCGACTCGTACCCGTACAGCGGCTCCACGTCCAGCACCCGCAGCGCCAGCGACATGTCCTGCACCGTCAGCGTCGTCCGGCTCGACGCCCGCATGCACCGCAGCGCCTCCACAATCACCTGCCCGATCCGGTACTCCACGTCCTGCGACAGGCACCGCAGCGCGTCGTCCGCCAGCTGCGACACCCCCACCGACTCCGCCACGTCCCGCACGTTCTCCGGGTTCCACAGCAGCCGCACCGCCGCCTCCTCCTGCTTCGGCGCCGCCATGTCTGCCGCTGCCGGCCTCGTCGCGATCTGGCTGGCGATCCTGCGGGCCGGTGTCTCTGGCCGGCGCGTCGTATTGCCGCCTGGCTCGTCCTCCTGCTGTTGCGGTGCTGTCTCTGCAAAGGCGTCTTCGTCTCTCCGGCGATGTGTGCTGGTCGTCTTGTCAACTCCTGATCGCTGCGTGTCGGACAGCTGAGGCTTCTTTCGAGCTTCGCGTAAATGGCAAATGAAGTTGGTAGTTGGTTCGAGCTGTGCACAGACCACGTGCTCATGTAATTGCTGACTAATACGCACTTTCCACACGCTGCCTATTCTGGTCATGCCCCCACTACTTTATACTTTTCTCGTACTCCGTAAACTGTGCTTCCCTTTCCTCACAAACTGTGCTTCCCTTTCCCTCACCCCCCCCACTCCTCTTCCAGACCCTCGACCCGGTACGCCGTGCAGACGCCCAGCTCCGTCTCAATGTCGCGCAGCATCTGCAGCAGCCGCCGTCGGTCGTCTGCGTCGGCCGCCGCGTCCGACAGCAGCCGTCCGGCAACGAACAGCGGCTGCACCATGTACGTCTGCAGCGCCGTGTCGCCCTGCATGCCCAGCCCGATGGCTACGATGGCGCGCGCGTGCTCGCGCGGCCGGGGCTGCACGCCCAGCAGGATCTGCGCCGTGTGGTAGTAGGCCACGGCCAGCGCGCACGTCCTGCTGGCAAACCACAGCTCCTCGGCGAAGAGGGAGCCGTGTTCCGTCGTCACGGGGGCAGCCCGTCGAGGCACGTGTGGCAGGCGGACGTCCGGGGTGAAGGACGGTGGCAGCGCGTCGTGCCAGGCGTCCAGGTCGCGCTGCAGATCCAGCACGCGCTGCCCCGTCGGCTCTCGTTGCTCGTCCGGCCCGGGCGGCGACAGGTGGCGCGACGGCCAGACGTCGACAGGCAGACGGCACAGCAGGCAGATCAGCCGGTGCAGATACGTGCTCTCATGGGGAGAGTCCATGTGCAATCGCGTGAGCAGCACGTCGACATCGACGCGGACGGCCGTGTGCATAACGACTGCTTAGTCAGCACGGATGAGGGCAGAACACCACCAAGCGGACGGAAGCAACACATACACGACGTCTCCCAGTCCTGAAAGACCGAGTGCCAAAAGGGCGTCTGGGATGCCGGCGATGGCGCCACAGCCGTGCCGGCCTGTCCGGGCCGACGAAGGCGCAGCAGCCTGGCGAGGCCGTCCAGATAGCCGGCCCAGGCCTCGAGCGAGGCGGCCAGACGCTCGTGCTCGGCGAGCATGCAGATGGCTGCCCGGCAGACGGCCATGGAGTCCTCGCCGGCCCTGCCGTGCTCGCCGTCGTCGGCCACGGCTGCCACCGCCAGCAGCCGGACGGCCCGCTCATAGTGCTGGGCCCCGTGCCAGCGGTAGTCGGGGCAGCAGCCGCAGCGTCCTCGCGCCATGGCGGCCACGACGAGCCGGTCGCCCTGGGAGCGGCTCGCGCGGCCGCCGGGACAGGCCGTCTGGGCCATGCGCCGCGCAGCCAAGGCACAGGCCGCGTGGCGCACGAGAGCGCTGCTGCGCGCGAGCGCCACCACCTGGCGGCCAAAGTACTGGTCCGGGCCGAAGAGGTCCATCCTGGCCGGCAGTCAGCGCGGGCCGGCCGCATCTGGTCGGCGCCCTGTATGCCGGGAGCACTCACGCTAGGGCTGGGCCGTCGGCGAAGTGGCGCAGCAGAAAGGCGGCCTCGTCGGCCTCGGCGGCGAGGCTGTCGCTGTCGCTGTTGCGCGGCCGGCACGGGGCCGCGGGCCGGCAGCTCGGGAGATCATGCTGGAAGACGGCTGTGCCGCGTCAGCAAGGGACAGGAGGCCGAGACAACAAGCGGGCAAACGAAACAACACGCAGCCGCCCACCCTTGGTCGAGACGGCCGCCCAGACGATGCGGCTGCTCTGGCCGTCGCCGGTCTGCCGGGCCGGCCGTCCAAACGAGCGCGCGTCGGGACGGAAGACGGCGTCGCGCACCGAGCACGGCCGTGCCGCCCGCCGACAGCGTCCGCAGACGGGCTGCGCCTCGTCACACTTGATCTTGCGCCTGCGACATTCCAAGCTGCCGAGATGTCAGACCGCGAGACGACGACACCCCGGGCGCACCGCCAAACTCACCAGCCCTTGTGCGATCGCGTGCCTTTGCCGTTCATGTCGGCTGTGGCCTCTCTCCATGGCGGACGAGTCCTCGTCGTGCCCGGTAGACTTGGACGATGGGAGAGGGAACGAATGGTGCAGGGCAGCCTCTGTCTGCCTCGGTTAAACATGCTACCCGTTTTCGTTGCATTATCTTACCGTATTTTCCTAATCTGGGGGACTAAAGGTGCTAGAGCCGGCAACTGCTGCCCCCCCCCCCCTCTCTTCCTCGCCTCCTCCTTCCCGCCCCATGATGCCTCGTCCGAGACCGACTGGGCAGATGGTTCGAGTCCGTCACGCCATCTCCAGATGACGAACCGCCTCACTGCAACACGACGGCGGCAGCCGGAATTGCCGCATCCGGCCATTCTGCCCGTCCCCGTGGGCCCAGCGGGCCACTTTCCTCATCGGGCCATGTGCATCCAAGCTGGCCAGCGCCTGGCAAGTCCTCGTCAACAGCTGGGCGGAGTGGCCGGCTTCAACGATCACGTGATGCAGACGTCAACGGCTCGATTCCCAACCTCATCGGCAACAGCTTGTACTGCCATTTATATAGTTCTTTCAACATGGCTCAACAGGCTGTCAGATTGTCCCCATTTGCTTTTGTCTTCCCCGTGACGCGCAAAAATTCCACTCAAAGGCCGAAACAGCACAACGCCATCAAGACAGCTCAAGCCCACAAAACAAGCATCCGTCCACCGCGACTCGATGCTCTGCCACAATCCGGAAATGTCCAACACATATAAAACACGCCCTAGGGCTTAGAATACAAACAGGCGAAGCAGCAAAGCGCGCTCCCCAACGGCTCTCCAATCCCTCTCAGACTCCTTCCTCTGCGCGCCCCGTTTGCTGCCCAAGCGGCCGTCAGTCGACTCTGGCCTCGCTCTCTTTCTTTGCCGACCCGGCCGGCAGATTCGCCGCCGGAGCCCTCGCCTCGTTCTCTGCCTCGTCGGAATCGCTCTTTTTGTCCGCCCCGGCGCCAGAGGGGGCCGCCTGCTCGTCCTTGTCCACGTCCATGGGGTCCGCGCCCTCTTCTTCGTCTGCTCCCGGCTGTCCTTTCTCGCCTCTCCCGGCCACGCCTTGACCCTTCACGACGGCTTCGTCACGCGGAGTCAGAATCCTTGATATCTCGCCCGGGTGCTCCAAAGTCAGAGGCCCGCCGCTGCTGCCGTCGGGCTTCGGATGCGTGCCATACCCCCCATCCAGCTGCATCGGCAACGGCCCTGTTCGCCGGTCTCCGCTAGAGGCGCTGCTCCCAGCGCGTCCGTGCGATTGGCTGTCGGACGCTGCTGCAGCTGCATGGCTTGGCGACGACGATGTCAAGTTCGTGCGCCGTAATATCAGAGGCGCGTTCTGCTCCTGCGACTGCGATGGGCCGTCGAGAGCCGGCGGTCCGACCGGCCCAGGCGGCCGGAAGGACGCCGTAGCCGCATCGGCCGCGTTCAGCATCCTGCGGCGCGTGCTGTTCGTCCGCAGTCTCACACGCTCCGGCAGGTCTTCCGGGTCGTCCACCTGGAACTGCGCCATCATCTTTTGCAGCTTTGTCGGCCGCGGCTTGCGCGTGCTCTTCGACTCCTCGATCAGCGGCGGTGCCTCCGGCGCAATGGGAACCCGCTTGTGGAGAGCCTGGCGGAAGAAGTTGGTCTCGTGCGTCAGGAGTATCTCTGCACCCTCGATCTTGCGGAGATAGTACCGCAGTATATCCACGTCAATCTCTGGCTCTCGAGCCGGATCCAGGTACGGCTCAATCTTGTCGTGGAATTCCATGGCGCCTTGTATTATGTCGTCGAGAATCTGCTCCTCTTCCGGCTGGAAGGGAAGGCTGGGAATCTCGTTGAAGAGGCTGATCAACGACGCCAGATCGGGCCGGGCTGCATCGCGGGGGATTTTGAGCCGCCAGTCACAGATGGGACACGTGTACTTGTCGTCTTCCTTGACCTTGCCCCGTGCGATTTTGAGGCACTTGCCATGATACCTATGTGCTTGTTAGAGCCGAGCGAGGCCGGTGCGACGAGACGAGCCAGACTTACCATTCGTGGCACACCTCACACTCAATCATCATGCCGGCCTCGACACGACGACAAATGCAATACACGGTGCGGTTTCGAGAGTGCTTCTTCTGCGGCGACACCGAGTCCGGACTTGGCTCCCGTGATGCAGGCTCTGTGGGCGTGCGAGGCTTGTCGTAGACCGTGTCGAAACAATCGTTGTTCCGGTCGAGCACATACTCCAGGTGCGACTTGAAGATGTACAGGGGCGCATTCGTCTTGCCAAAGACTCTCTTCCCCTTGCGGATCCAGTCTTCGTTGCGCTTCTGCTCCTTTTCCAGGTCCAGAGTGCCTCCCGGCTTAGCCTGGAGCTCCTCGATCTTGGCCATCAGAGCCACGACCTCGGAATATCGCGGCCGGTTCCGGTACTCCGCGTCGTGCGATCGTGTGTTCAGGTCGGTGATCTGTCGCTGTGCGTCTCGGAGCTTGTGGAGCATCTGGTCGATTGCAACCTGCGTCGCCTGAGACACAGGTAGAGATCCGCTTGTGGCCTGCTTCGACAGAGCTTCTAGTTGTACGTAGTGCACGGATTCGGCCCCGAGGAGTTCTTTCGCTGTCTTTTCCCACTGCTTTCCCGCAACCGCGCGGTCCTCAAAGTACGCCAAATGATCGTTGTATGGCGGTATCTCGAGCCGCTGGCCTTCTTCGACAAGCTTCGTAACGTCTTCCAACGTCATGTAGACGCCGCGGCTTGTCTCTGCCTTGTGCGTCCATTTCAGCTCGTCGAGGAATCGTGTCAAGGTCTCAACCTCGGGCACGTCCACGTTGAAGCTGTGACCCTCGTCCAGGAGCTTCTCGATCGTGTCGACCGTCTGCGTGGAAGCATGCGTCAGCGCCCGCCGTGCGTCTTCTTGGAAGATCTTGATGGCGTCTGCTCGCTGTTGGAGGAGCAGTATCTCTGGGCAGTCAAACCCAATCTGAGACGCTTCGCCGAGCAGACGGTAGATGTTGGAGATGTTGCGCGTTTCCCGCTCCTTGTCATCCAGCTCGCCACCGCCGCCGCTTATCGACTTGCGGGAACCACCAGGCCAAGCCTTCTCGTTCTTGCGGCGATTCTGCTGCTTGCGCACAATGTACGTGGTGGCTTCCTCAACCCACTTGTTGCACCGGTCGACAAACTCTCGCAGCATCGGCAGGGAAGCCAGCTCGTAGGGAATACGCTCTCCTTCGTTGAGTAGTGCTCGTAGCGACTTCAGTGACGGTGTTGCATCTTCGTCCAGTAGCTTTTCGTACTTGTCCTCCCAGGCCTGAGGCTGCTGCGCTTTTTCGGCAACCTTCTTGTAGATGGTCGACAACTCGTCCAGGGATTTCCGGTAGGTGAGGATATGGGCATCGCCAAGAAACCGGCTGCTCTCTCGCACCTGACAGCAGTGGTGGAAGCCGGCATGCTCCAGACAAAGAACCTTGCCCGTCTTCACACACTTGAATCGAGACAGATATGTGAACACTTTGCAGTGCGAACACTGGTATTCCTCTTCCGCAACCTTGGCGTCGTCGACCGCAAACTCCAACGGGCAGCTCATTGCTTGGCCATCCGTGGAGGCACCGTTCTCTTTCTCGGCCAGGGGACAGCGGTGAGACGCCTCCAGATGCCTAGACATGAAAATGCTCCGAGAAGAAGCCTCTCGGTTGTACAGTCGCTGAAAGGCGGGTGCCAGCCATTTTGCCGTCTGGATCGTCAACGGGCCAGTGCTAGCACTGGTGACTTCCTCGGCAGCTGTCCAAAGGAGCTCATCGTGAGAGAAACATGGCTGGCGGCGAAACTGCTGCAGCCGTTCTATGCCGGCGAGGCCATACGGTTCCCAGTCACTTGGCGCAAAGTTGACGGCTTCGTTAAAATTAAAGCCATGGTTGAACCCTGCATGGTATGCCTGTGGAAAGGTGACGACAAACTGCCCTGCGCGCTGGTCGACGGCGTAGACACGGACGCCTGCCTTTTTCAGCTTCTCTGGCGGGAGCAGCGTGACCAGCTGAAAGAGCAGGTCGGGCTGGGTCTCGAAAAGGTCGGGCACGGCCTCCTTCATGGCGGCCTCGAACTTCTCAGCATCTTCGCCAGGAATGCCATACCAAGTCTTGGTCGCCCCAAAGTGTTGGTAGTTTGCTGAGTAAGCATAATGGTCCTCGTTATGCCAGCAGAAGGTGGAGAAAATCATGCCGACGTAGACCCACGGGACGGTCATGCCTGAGATGTCCGTCTTGATGTACCGGAACAGGCTTTCGGGATGCAAGGGGAGGAGGTTGAGGTTCCAAGGATCCGTTGCGTACGGGTCGTCGGGGTTCTTCTCGATGGTAGGGAAGCCGGAGCCGTGCGTGGTGCAGTGGATATCAGCACCGTATTCCACTTCCACGGTCTCATCGATACTGGAAACAAGACGCCAAAACTCCTGCTCGACATCGTCTTCCGTTACCGGGCGATGGCAGTTGTTTACGGAGTCGTAAGGCATGTTTTTCTGGAAGTAGTTCTGCTTGAATTCCGAGGCCTTTTCCTGGAACTGCTTGAGGGAGTAGATGCCACCGTCCTCGAAGCCAAATTGGCCATCGCCGACAAGGCACCTCGGGCAGTTCCATTCAGACTCGGGCTTTGTGACTATCGGTGGGTCCAGGCATTTGCCGTGGTAGGCATGGTCGCATGACTCGCAAAGAATGAGGAAGCCGGCCTCTTCGCCCTTGGCACATTGCTCACAGGACTGTAGGCGGATTGGGTTAGCCATCAACTTCTTCCGCGATCCTTCTTTGTCCGTTGTCCTGCAGCAAAGGGAAAACCTACCTCTCGCGGGTCGCTCTTGTCATCTCTAGGTATCCGCGGTTGGGGGGGACGAAGCAACGACATATGGGAACCAGCAACTCTAGGAACGGTTTCTGGAGAGCAAACTGTCAGCATTCTGGCTTGTACTGGCAGAGCGTGGCGAAATGGTTGGCACAGTACCTTTCTTGAGCCGCTTGCTTCGCCGGCCATTGCCCTCCTCGTCTTCCTCGCCGGCTTCTTCCTTCCCGGACGAGCCCGGCGTGCCGTTACTCAACTGTCGCTTGAGCGGATGTGTTGGTGCGAGACGTTGATCGGCCGGGTTCTTTGTTGGTGTAAAGGGACTGCCATTTCGGCTGGCTGCATTCACCGATGTGAACCCGCCTGATGCCGAGGCCGGAGGAGTGCTGTCAGAAGTTGCTGGAGTATCACAATCGCTCCCGCCCGCATTTCTAGATATTGAGGCCTGCAGGGCGTCGCTTGCTTGGCGCACAGGGGAATCGCCGCGCGACGGCGTGTTGACGTTGGACCGCTTCATGGGACTTGCCCCGGGACTCGGAACAAACGGTCCGCCGTTCTCCATCTCCAGCTGCTGGTGCACGCCCGGCTTGGCCTTGCGGAGATATTCTTCGTAGGGACAGAGCCATTTCTGATAGGAGTTTTTCAGCGACGTCGAAAGAGATGACATGATCTTTCCGCTGTAGCCGAGATCACGTCCAATCTCGGCCCATTTTTTCAGCTTGCAGACCATGTCAAAGCCACCTCGGGAGTCGACGGCCTTTTTGAGCTGATAAAGATCTAGGGGCTTCTTGTCGACGTATGGCAGCCGAGTGAGATTATTGCCCATATTCTTGTGGTACTTGAAGAGCCCTTCAAGATAGCTGAGGTTCATGCGTGTGCCTATGCAACGGGAATGTGAGCAGACAGCCAGGGGGATGTGTCCATCGTCAGAAGGAACTTACTGCCTTCGACACAATTCAATTCTTGCTTGCGCGTCTGGAAATGAAACCTCTAGAGAAGACTGTCAGCAACAGGCCTTTGACCGAGGAGGCTATCCCCGACTACAAACCTGTGTATCAATGGCAAAGGGCGGGTTCCAAGAGTCTGGCGGGATGATTTTGCAAAGGCCGTAGCTGCGCGCCTCGGGGGCAATCTTGCGCATGTACTCCATTGGATCCTTCCATTCGTCTTCGGTTGGGCGATAGGTCGGTGCCTCTTCGAGCTCGTGCGGTCTGTTTTTCCTCTTGTTTGTTTCCCGGCTGGCCGTGGGCTGTCCCCGACGCTCGACCGAGTTGAGGTCCAACGCTGTGCTCACCATGGAGCTGAGGGGCGGCGGAGGCACGGGGGGATTTGTCGAGGTACCGTGGCAAGCGTTGGTGTTGGTGCCTTTGGCCTTGCTGGACGCCGAGGCGGTGCTGGGGTGACCTGCAGCAGAGCCAACAGCGGGAGAGGCCCGAGAGCTTCCGGATCCCAGGGAATTTGGCCCCGAGGCTCCTCTGGCCGAGCTCTTCCCAGCGCCTCTGCCTGCTACGACCGCGGCGGATTTGGCTCCCGGCGCGGCGCGGTCAGCGGCAGAGCCTGCACTGCCTCCGTTGTTGCTGCTGCTTCTTCCACCATTGCCGCTACCCGTGGCAGACGAGCCGGCTCCCGGCAGTGAAGGAACGATGGCCATCATGGTTGCGACTGGCGAATGAATCAGGCGCGTCTGAGCCAGGCCTGACAAGAGAGACAGGCTCGGTGGTCGGCTCTGTGAACTGCTGGTATTGCCTTACGGCGTCATCCGAGGGAATCGGCGTCGAGGGTAGGCATTTGATGGTGGACGAAAACGCAGTCGGGGGCCAGAAATGTGGAGGGCTTGATGGTGGGCGGAATGGACGGTCGATGTCGACGCCCTGTGGCGGATCCCAAATTGATCTTGTGCGCTTGGGCGACTGGGCAGGACGGGATTGGGTCGGTCCAGCGAGGGTTGAGAAGTCGAGGAGGAAGTTGGCAGCAAACGCGAACTGGCTCGCAGTGAAATTCTGGCCCGGCTGAGAGTGGCCTCCAAAAATGAGCGCAGACGAGAGGCTGATGGTCGAAGAGAGCGAATTGCCCAAAAGCCAGGTGCCAAAAAAAAAAAAAGACGCTGTGGATAGAGGCAGACGGCCGAGAAGAGAGTGATTATGCGGAACTGCGATTATGAGGTGAGATGTACTTATAAGGAGGGCAGATGTGGTGTAGGATGCATTCCAAGGGAAATAATAATACCAAGTAAGGATGCTGAGGTAAGGAAGAGGTAGGAGGGAGAGGAGGGAACGAGCGAGCGGCAGGGCTCGTAAAAAGCGTGAGAGGCCGAAGGAGTGAGTGTGTGTGTGTAAAAAAAGGAAGGAGTTAAAAAGGTGGTGGAGAGGGAGAGACGAAAGATGCCGGGATAAACTCATACACTGGGCGTGAGTGGGCGGGACGAATATGGAAAGAGCGGGTTGCGGCCATTGGCACGGGGCAGCGAGGCAAGAAAGGCTGTCGACAGGCTTGAGTGGCTGCCAGCTACATCCCCGGCACGGGCACACTAACAGGGCGCCATACAAAAACGTATGCAGGTAAGATGCAAGTGTACATTGCCGCAATACGATGCAAAATACTGACTTACATTAGGCATGAGTATTCCATAGTGGGTCACTAGGTCGATTCTGCGCCGCAGAGCGGCGACTGACAAACAACACCAACAAACGTCGTTAGTTTTGGCACCATTGTGGCCATGCCAATGTAAGATAAGTACACATGGTTCGTATCTCCCCGGCACTCTCGCTGATGCTGGTCGAACGAGTACGTGCACCGCAGGCCGGGGGGGGGGGGGGGTTGGCAACGCTGAAAGGCGATGCGCGAGAAGCCAGGGATGGCAGCTGAAATAGGCGGCCGTGTGGTATTAATTACCCTCTAATAGCGTTCGTATCTTATTATCCGGGTTCCTGTTCCTCTGAAAGAGAGTACTAGTACAGAGTACATAGGATACCATGTATCTTAATAGTCGCCGGCACTGGCAGCAAGTGGGAACCCTAGTCGAGACATGTGAGACGGTCGCGCTTGGCCTTGCGGAAGTCACTGCACGTAAGATACTACGAGCATCATGTATCTTATCGGGCCAAATGCGCTGCAAAAGGTTGCAGCATGCAGCAAACGTATGCTATATTTTCTTTTCCGGGCTGACAACACCGGCGCGGCTGCTTACAGGAACCGCTGCAGCCGATGCATGGTGAAAAAAAAAAAAAAAGATTGATAAGTTACGCTGGTTTGTTGGCATCTTTGCTGATGTGATGTCGCTTGCGGTCGACAAAAACAGCGACAATGACTGGCCTGGAAAAAGAACAAGAAACACGCCCCCATCATGAGCCCAAGTCTCTCGATGAAGAGGAAGGAGGGCACGCTAGTCCGTCTATTTGCCGACAAAGTATCTTATTATATTGTCAGAGTGGAGTCGGCGCCATCTATGGCCTAGCGGCCTACTTTTCGACGACGTTGCGGTAAAAAAGGAAGAGAAGGGAAAAAAAACAAAGACGGCCACCGCCGCACGTCGTATTTGTCGCTGCCCAGTGTGCAAAGTGCGCTTTTGTACGCCTGTCGTTGGGGGTGCCCGCTGGCACGGATCTTTGTGCTTCCCTTGCGTTGCCATCATTATGCACAACGGCAATGCGAACCGCATACGAGGCATGCACACCACGAACAACGACGACGTCCAGCCCGACATCTGGCGTAAGATACATCGGCTAGACTGCCGCACCCGTGCTGCCGCCGCTGCCGCCGCCGTCGCCGATGCTGCTGCTGCTGCTGCTGCTGCTGCTGCTGCTGCTGCTGCTGCGGCTGCCGATGCTACCTCACTCGTATTGCATCGTGGCAGGCGTCCTCTGCACACGTCGAGCCGTCAGGGGCATCCAGCGCGACTAGAGCAGAGTGCGTCTACTGTGCTACCTCAGCGCGCTTTCCAGGTCGCTCTGCCATTGTGGGCAGAGCGCCTTACCCTGTCGCAGTTCTGCGAGGTAAGGCCCTACCCCTTGTCGGGCCCAGCTCAATCTGATATCTGGATCGGGTGGGGAACCCAAAAATATGCAGCCGGTCCCCCGGCCAATCAGAGCACGGAACTACAAGCTCGAGTAATTCCGTATCAGCAACTCCGTACGGCTACATACGACGTAGTCACGTATTTATAATAGGCCGCCGCGCATAAGTCGCCCACTCTTATTTCCTCTTATTCGTCTCCCTCCAGAACAATGACTTCAGGTGCGCTGGCTGCCTTGCCGCGTCTACCTGCCGTCCTCTTTGGCGGCGTCTCCTTCGCCTCCTTGACCGCTCGACTCGTTCGCTTGGCCATTGCGGCTGCCGACGCCTTTTTCGGCGACTTGTCCGCCTCTGCCGCCTTTGCTGCCGCTGCCGCTGCCTTTTCCTGCCGCCGTTTCGCCTTGACAAGCTTGTCCACCTCTTTGGGCGCCCGCAGCCGCAGCGTCAGCTCCTTCATCATGTCGCTCCACGCGACCTCTCCGCCGCACCTTGGACACGTTCCCCGAACAGGCACGAGGATGCCCTCCTTTTCGGCATTGGCCTCGCCCTGCAGAACGTGCTGGCCCCAGCAGCGCAGGTGGCCCACGGCCTCGCACGTCGTGTTTGGACAGACCGCATAGAGGCCCTCTCCGGGAGGCATGCGCTCGGCGCACACGGCACAGCTGCCCTCCCGCTCAAACGTGAAAATGTCGTGCGCCTTGTCGACGTAGTCCCGCAGCGGCGTGTAGTCCAGGGGCAGCGCGTGGATCCCCCAGGGCGCTTCTCCGGCGGCGGGTCCCCCTGTCACAGCGCTGTCGGTGGTGCCGCGGACACCTGCGGGCTCTGTAGATGGCGTGGTTGTCGGTCCGAAATCCGTGCACAGCTTAAACGTATCCGGCATCGGCTCGTCGGCCGTCGCACACCACTTCTCCCATGTCGACAGCACCTCGGGCACGAACACGTGGAGCCGCAGCGGCCAGCGCGCAAAGCTGGGCACGCGCAGGAGCAGATGCAGGTTGGCAAGAACCGACTTGAGGCTCTTGCTCGGCCGGCGCGGGTAGCCGTTCTTCTTCCTCTGGCTCGATACTGTCAGGCGCGACTCGGACGGGATGTGTAGCGAGAGGTGGGGGTTCGTAAGTGCCCATCTGGAGCACCGTCAGCACGAGGGGGGCAATCAGGACAGGCAATACCGAAAAGGGGTGCAGCGCACTCAAACTTCAAGGCGGCAACTGCTCCGGGGAAGCCCGACACCAGCCCGACCATTTCCCAGGGCCGCAGAGTGGCCCGCGATGTCCGCACTGCGCCGCCGCGAATGTCGCCATTGTGCTGCTTGAGTCGGCGTGGAGGGTCGGTCGTAGACCCGATGTAGAACGATGCATGGCGCATCGTCGAGCGAAGAATGTAAACGGTGTACAGGGCCGGAATGGGTCGCGAGGAGACGGTCATGGTGAAGTCGAGGTCAGGGCCATCTGCCTGCCGTGTTTAGGGTTCACGCCGGCCGTCGCGTCGTCCAAATGGAAGCATAAAAGTATCCAGAATATAGCCACAGCAAAATCGAAGCCGGCACAACCGTGCCGCCATAAGCGACGGAATAGAGGCTGCTGTGAGCGTCGCCAGCAGAGAGTGAGAGCAAGGCGTTGTTTACGAGGGGCTGTTTGTACCCGTTGCTAATGTGTAGGTGTGGCACAGGCTATATCAAATTGTGGCTTAACACACTTGGCACGTGCACTCATCAACCGCCCTACAAACAGGTATAAATTGCTCGCTTTGTAAAAGACAAGAAGATATGTTGCAGGTGGCGAACCAAGACGGGCCCCATGACGCATCACAAAAGTCCCTGCTTCTGCAAATCATAGTACACCTTGGCAGGCATGACATGTCCGTCTGCGTCCTCCATCTGCACGACCGAGCTGTCGTCGATCTTGGTCTTCTTCTTCTCCTTCTCGAGCTTGTCCCAGAGCCGCATGGCCTCCTCGATGCTGGTAATGTCCCGGAACAGGGTCGGGTTGGAGATGCCCAGGCACCGCAGGCCGTGGATGTGCCGGCTCTCGTTAAAGTGTTTCTCAAAGGCGCGACGGCCTGGAAAGAGTCAGCAACCATGTCAGCAACCATGTCACCAAACGCAGACCTGCATGAAGTCGATGACTCACCCATATAGGTGAAGTGGCCGCAGATCTCGCAGTCAAACTCCACGCCCAGGCCGTGCAGCCGGTACAGCCAGAACGGGATTGGCTTTCCGTCCCAGGCCAACGGAAGTTTCTGCAGTGGACGCGTCAGCCATGAACGAGAGACGCCCTCCAGCGAGAGAGAGGAATACATACCAATGGGTTGTAGAGCTTGTCGTCGCCATCTTCGTCCTCGTTGCCGTCCACGTCCATTTCCTGCGGCAGCTGTGTCGTCATGCTGTACAGGTTTTCGAGCTCCTGCTGCCGCTCGCGCTCCGTCATGCCCTGCCGCCGCTCGACGTTGGTGCGCGAGTCCTCCTTCTCGGTGCTCATGGCCGCCACGAGCCGCTGCACGCGGTACTCGCGCTCGGCCACGGCGCGCTCCCGGAGCCGGTGGGCCTCGGCGCCCGCGCCGTCTGTGCCGGAGCCGCCGCTGGAGAGGCGCTGTGCGCGCTGCTCGGCCGAACGCACGTGCTTGCGTCCGGAAAGATGGCCCTTGTAGACGTTCTGGTTCTTGAACTCCTTTTCGCAGTCGGGGCACCAGACGGCGTCGGCCGAGCTCAGCGGCGGGTGGTCGTCGTCGCCGTCGCCGCCGGCGCTGCCGCCACCGCCAGCCGTCGTCTCGGCCTTCCAGTTGGGCACCTCGTCCTTGTCCCAGAGCCTGTCAAAGTCGTCGTCGAAGCCGCCGAGGACCTTTTCGAGATTCTCCAGCGGGCGCGACTTGCGCATAAACGTCTCGAGATACGTGGCCAGGTCGCCGGCGTAGCGGAAGTACTCCTCCGTCAGCTTGTCGCCGCGCTTGATGCCGCTGGCGGCGCCCGGGGCAAAGTTGTCAAACACCTCGAGGTACTGCAGGTAGGTCAGGCGCTTGACGCCGGGCAGGTTGATAAACTGCTCGTAGCTGGCGTTGAGGTCGAAGAAGCGGCCAAAGCCCTCCTCGCCCGAGAACATGGTGTCGACCAGCGTCGGCTGCACCTCGTACGGGTCGACCGGCCGCTTGGGGCGGTATCGCAGCTCGGGCTGGTCGATGGCCTCGTTGGGGTATCGCGCGTGGTAGGCCAGCGTGTCCTCGCACTGGCGGTAGAAGAGGTCCATCGGGTCGCCCGAGTCTCCGACGAGGCGCACCTCCTCGGACCGCACGTCCTGCGCGCTGCCGTAGAGCTGCAGGGCCTCGCTGGACTGCTTCTGCATGTGGTCGAGCAGCTGGGCGACCTCATGCTGCCGGTTGAGGCGATCGCGGATCTGCGCCGGCTCGTCGACGAGCCGGTCCACGATCGCCTGCTCCAGCCGCTCGAGATCCTCGAGAATGTACCGAATCTCTTCGAGAATCATCGTGGCCTCTTGTGGGGGGAGGGGGGGTGCTCGTTCGTACGGGGACGGAAGATAACGCTGGCTCTGGCCGTTGTTGTTGTTGAGGCAGCTCTATCAAGTAAATTTTGGCAGGGGACGGGCCCGGAATTACCATAGTTCCGGCGCAAGGCGATGGCCCGACGGGGTTTATTTTTTTTTAGCCGTTCCAGCTTCACGCTTTTATCTCCCCGTAATCGACGCCACGAAGCTGGAACAACAAGATCAACATCCGCTCCTGCAACCCGTTTCGATCCCGTTGGCGATTCCGGTTCGTTTCCGACAAGAAAGACAGAATGGCTGAAGCAAGCGGAAGCGGTGCCAAGGGCAAGCTGGACGACCGCGTCGAGCTCACGACATCCAAGGAGGTCAAGGTGTTTCCGACGTTCGAGTCGATGTCCCTGAAAGGTAAGCGGCCGGCCGGCCGCGTTTTTGCTGGTGTGCAGACACGGGATTCTGACGTGCACGCCGGCAGAGAACCTCCTCCGGGGCATCTACGCCTACGGATACGAGACGCCGTCGGCGGTGCAGTCCCGGGCGATTGTGCAGGTGTGCAAGGGCCGCGACACCATCGCGCAGGCACAGTCAGGCACGGGCAAGACGGCGACGTTCTCGATCAGCATGCTGCAGGTTATCAACACGGCATCGCGCGAGACGCAGGCGCTGGTGCTGTCGCCGACGCGCGAGCTGGCGACGCAGATCCAGAGCGTGGTCAAGGCGCTGGGCGACTACATGAACGTGCAGTGCCACGCGTGCATCGGCGGCACCAACGTGGGCGAGGACATCCGGCGGCTGGACCAGGGGCAGCACATTGTGTCGGGCACGCCCGGACGCGTGGCGGACATGATCCGGCGGCGACACCTCCGCACACGCAACATCAAGATGCTGGTGCTGGACGAGGCGGACGAGCTGCTCAACCAGGGCTTCCGCGAGCAGATCTACGAGGTGTACCGCTACCTGCCGCCGGCCACGCAGGTGGTGGTGGTGTCGGCGACGCTGCCGCAGGATGTGCTGGAGATGACGTACAAGTTCATGACGGACCCGGTGCGGATCCTGGTCAAGCGCGACGAGCTGACGCTCGAGGGCCTCAAGCAGTACTTTATCGCGGTGGAGAAGGAGGAGTGGAAGTTTGACACGCTGTGCGACCTCTACGACACGCTCACCATCACGCAGGCCGTCATCTTCTGCAACACGCGGCGCAAGGTCGACTGGCTGACGGACAAGATGCGCGAGTCCAACTTTACCGTCAGCAGCATGCACGGCGACATGCCGCAAAAGGAGCGCGACAGCATCATGCAGGACTTCCGCCAGTTCAACACGCGCGTGCTCATCTCCACCGACGTGTGGGCACGTGGCATTGACGTGCAGCAGGTCAGCCTGGTGATTAATTATGACCTTCCCAGCAACCGCGAGAACTATATCCACCGCATCGGCCGGTCCGGCCGGTTTGGGCGGAAGGGTGTCGCGATCAATTTCGTCACCAACGAGGACGTGCGGATCCTCCGCGACATTGAGCGTATGTCTGCGTCCCTGCCCTCCCTGCTCTCCCTGCTCTTCCTCGGGGGATCGCCTCTTGTTCTGCCCGTTTCTGCATAGGCCGCGGCCACTAACCACGCGCAGTGTACTATTCGACGCAGATCGACGAGATGCCAATGAACGTGGCCGACATTCTGTCCTGAGGTCGCCTGACGCCAGATAGTGGCTCGTATCGATATCTCCGCGCGGGACTGGGTCCGAGGTGCAGTATTCGTCGAGATAACGAGTGGGCTCAAGGGATCAGAGCTGGGGCCCGATACATGGATATGGCAAACTGGTGCTTAGCGGAATGCGATAAGCGAAGGGCGAAGCCAGTGTGGGAGGAAAAGGGGGCGTTTTTGTATTGGTAAGTCTGGCCTGTTTTGCCGGCGCATATGATCAGGATAGCAGACGAGATGGCTGACGTCTTGGACACAGTTGCAGGACGAGCAAAGCGCGCAATATCAGAATGGACATGTAAACCCTCAAACATTTTTTCGCGGCACCCAAAAGCGGCACCCGGAAGCCGTCTCTTTCCTCTGACACCATTCCATCCATGTCTTGGTTACTATGTATCTTACCACGGACCACATCGAGATGGAACAATAGTTCCTGTCAGGCCTGCGCCGGCTTAGGTCGCGCCTTTCCGAGACAGTGGAGGACGACGAGGGACAGAGGACAGCAGAGTAGAGGGCGAGAGGAGAGGATTCGAGTCGAGATCCGGCTCGCGTCGGAGAGTATGGTTTCCTCTGTCG